>JAULBM010197976.1:0-28554 GCA_032357055.1 Geukensia granosissima
GTGTCCACACTTACCCAAAGGTTCATTTGTTCATCTTTCACATGTCAACATGCTGCGGTCGTATCCTGCTGCGCTTGCGAAGCACCTGAGTTTGTGCATTTCATTCAGTAAATTTTTGATGAAAAAAGAATTAACACAGTAAACCTAAATTAACTGGTGTTGTTGCAAAAAAATTTTTTTTTAAGGGAATGGGGATAATCAATATTTTTTAAAATTTCAATTACAGAAATATTTGCTTGTGTATTACATAGAATGTTGACAAAACTAAATACTCAGAATGAAAAAGAAAGTCAGACTGAAACAGACCATTTGTGAAATCTTGACTTCAAAGTCTTTTGTCTTATTTACATATTTTCTTCTCTTTCACTGAAATTGACTTAGACCTAGACATGCATAATTTTATTACAATGTATGACATGTTAAATTAATGCAAAATTACCTTGATTATTAAAGAAAACGACCAAATATATTTGGGATCGAGTGGGTTTCAAACCCAATTCAACTAATCTGTTGGGTTGACATATAACAGTGACTCAAACCATTTGCTTGATCACCCATTAAAGGAAAAAAAGGTGGATAAATTACCCAAATTGTGAATTCTTATCTGGAGCTCTGGTTGACAGTGATTAAGTTGACCTACATGTAGCATAATTTTCACTCAACTGAGATTACTATTACAAAAAAAATATGTATATATTGATTTTTCTTCATCAAACTATCCCATAAAGCTAGTATTAATAAGGGTAATCTTAAAAAAGCAAGCAAAGAATATGAATCAGGGACTTGTCCTTTCTTTGATTTTGTATGTAATCTCATGATATTCTGCCATGTTGACCGTTATTTTTTTGGCATCATCATTGATTGTAACAAATTGATTACTTATTAAGGTTATTTGCGTAATAACTTGAACAAGTGATGAAAATAAAATAATTAATTATTTTTACTGTACATTAAAGGTGTTACCATCATAGTTCATTGTCGTATTGGTACCATTGGCACAGTCTTGCTCTGCTGTAATTTTTTCCTTTACACATATCATTCTTCTTACTTTTGTTTTTATTTCAGTCACTAACATTAATTTATAAGCAAATATTTTATCTCAAATTCTGCCTGTTTTTACCTGTGTCGCTGAAGGCAGTTGAAGTAGCTGCTTGACTTCATCCGTCTGTCTGTCAATCTGTCTGAACAAAACATGTACATAATTCAAAAACCCCTTATCTGATTTTTCTCAAATTTTTATATTTTGTTGGGACTGATGATGCCTGCTTCCCTTTAGTTTTTTTTTTAATTTCTGATTTGTCGTTATGGTGTTATGGGACTTGGTTAGTACAAAATGGTCTTTTTTTCTCATATACATGTATCATACACTTTAAGCATTTGCACTGCACATAACAGTATAAATATTACTCGTGAGAAAGAATCACATGCAATGATATGTCCTACAATATTATTGTACATGTATCAGTTGTATGCAGATGGCTAACAACAGCTTTTTAGGGTAATTTACAATTTTGTTTTGTTGCATTCATTGATGCCTTAGTTGTTGCCAGCATAAGATTACCTCCCTGGTGTTAATGCAATATTTTATACAAATGTTTTTTATTTGAATGTAACTATTCACTGTCTTTATACATGTACAGTGCTGCATAATACCATTTAACACACTAATAAACAGTCAAAACAGCTTTAAACACGGTATTTCAATAACCAGTCAGTCAGTGTCCCTCCATAATAGGCCATTACTGCAAAAAATCTACAAGACTTAGTATTTTTTTTTATTTCAGATGGAGCATATGGAGTGTTTGCAGGTAGAGATGCTTCAAGAGGTCTTGGAACATTTTCTTTGAATGAAGAAGCACTGAAAGATGAGTATGATGACCTCTCTGATCTTAGTTTAGAACAGATGGAGAGGGTTAAAGAATGGGAAATGCAATTTACAGGTAAAATTAAGAATAATTTGGAACATAGTTGTTGTTTTGAGAAAGTCTTGAATATTTGGAAAAACTCTGAAATAAACCTGGATAATCCCAGAGAGTTTAGATGCTAAAGTCTATCTATTTCATAGTTAAACTGATATTCACAAATACACATGGATATCAGTTGATATTGTCAAAGTTTTACCTCCTGAAATTATGAAAAAGTTCCATAAAATTCACTGTAGCCTGTTGAAGCTTAAACAAGAATAACTTTCTTGTATAGAAGTATTTTCATAAATGTAAATCAAAATTAAGGTGTTTCAGCTTCCTAATTCTGTTGTCATTGGTTGAATAATTACTTAAAATATTAATAATATCAGTTTCTACAACAGAAACTAAATAAATGTTTACCACACAACCTATTGCCAACATGTGCAAGCAAGTCAGGAGTCATCGCTTCTTGTTTTTCTATTTGCTGTTACCTTTGTTTTTAATGTTCAAACCGCCTTGGTGATGTAATGGTTAGTATGCTCTCCTCAAGTGCAGAAGGTCATGGGTTCAAACCCGAGCCAGGTCAAACCAAAGACATTAAAATTGATATTTGCTTCTTTTCCATTAAGCACCCAGCATTTTTGAGTAAGAGCAAAGACTGGTTTGCTCAGAGTCAGATTAATGGGTCTAGGTAATGTGGAATGTCTTCCTGCTGACTGTTGCCTTCATGAGCTAGCACATAAAAAATCTGGCTCAATGTGTCATTCTAGTACAAAGCAGGATTTGTTTATCATCATTTTGTTCTGAATATACATGAAATATTTGTTGCTGGTTGTTAAGCAACATTCATTCAATCGGTCAATATTAATTGTTGTATCACTTTTAAGACAATTAGTACATCACTTTACTTTTGCCTTTGTCATGCTTGTGATTTATAGTGTTGATTTAGGGTTCATTTCAACAATGGTTGAAAGCCATGTGGAATTTCAAGCTTTTTGTGCTGATACTGCATGATCCCCTTAATTTGTACCACATCTCTTTTGGTGTATGGGTGGGAACTTTTGACTACAAGTTTTAAAAACAAAGCCTTGCGACTTGCTGTCTACAGAACACTGGGAACCAGCTGTTAAAATTCTCTGATCAAGAGACATCTTAATCACACTTTCTTTGAAAGAATTAAATTCATCCCTAGGCCTGACAACCAGGTTTATGACACTGAAAACTTTACTTTCAGACAAATATGACTATATTGGAAGATTACTTAAACCTGGAGAGGTTCCTCGAGAATATTCTGACAGTGAAGATGAACATACAGAGGAGAAAAGTTCAGAAGAGAAGAAGAAGGAATGAATTTTTTGGTTAAGTTGAAAGGTGCTAAAAGCCATGTTGAAGCCAATATATTTGTCTTATGACCAGTTTCAAACTAATTGTAAATCCACATACATAATGCCTCTTATGTTTACCCTAATTTGACAGAAAAATATATCAAAGAACCGTTGATTCATTTATTTTCAAGAATGCAATATAATGCATAGGATCTAGGAATTTAAATAAAAGTGTGATTTTGTTATTTCCCACTTTTGACACATAACAGATTCAGTCATTTGTCACATTACAGATTCAGTCTTTTGACACATTACAGATTCAATCTTTTGACACAATACAAATTTTGCTTTTTGTTGAGTACTTTTAATTTTTTGTTGTTCAAATCATAAAATGAATTGAATCCATACTAACACATAGCTTTAATGTTTATGCTTGTTGATTAGTGCAGAATATAAGTTATTGTATTGAGTTGTTCTACATAGGAAGGGATTTACATGGTTTTATATGGTCATTTGTTATGCTGATTATATAAGTATTTATTGACACACTTGTACACTTGTCAAATTGCTTTTACCATTATTGCTATTATTTTTATGTTTTTACATTTTGTATTCTGTACTGTTAATATTTATCTTGTTATTATATGTGAAAATTATGGGGAACAATTGTGCAATTTCCTTTTAAAGTCCCCATATATAGAAGTTGTAAATTATGAAGTTGTCTTCTGGAATCAATTACCATCATTGGCAGATCCCTCTGTATTTTTATAAGTACATAAATTGTTGTTAATTTGTGCATTCTGTCATTAGCGCCATAGCCAAGTTGCAACAAAGTTAAACTTCTATTTTTGGGTGGGCAGACATCAACACTTGGTTTCCGGATAATAAATCTTTGAAGAACTTTTCTTTAAATTGAATAAATATTAGATCTTTAAGGGTTTTAAGTGAAACTTTCTGCTCATAAAAAAATTTTCCTGATGGATATTTTGATAAAATTTAATTTGTATGGACAACAGAGAGAGAGCAGGCAAGTCTGGTGCTGAAGAATAGTTACAAATTTGAGTTTAAATTGAAAAATTAAGCTAGCTTTATTGAGTAGAGCTTTTGACTCCCATTGTATATGATAGGTTTGTCAGTTGGCCACCCATGTTTGGTAGTCTTACCTGGGTTCTATGGATTCCATCTACTACCACCATGATATGCTTGTGGCATCATTGAAAGTGGTGTAAAATTGAAAAAAATATTGTGTAGCACTCATCCCATTTCCTATATCAGTTATAAAAATGCAGTTTTGCTTATTACTGATATTGTCCAATGGTTGTATATTTTTGTAAGTCAAGTTTTGTTGAATCTGAATTTATGTGATGTGTACTCATGTATTGACTTCTGTTTGGCTTTCAAACTTTCTTGAATGTCTTCTTTACCTGAGGTAATTCAAATATACCTTCATTAATTTAAGATTGAATGTTTTATGTATTTTGACATACCTGAATTTTGCATGTTATCATTTAACTGACCCTCAGTTACATTGGTATATTTGTTATGAACCCATTAGGATTTACAATGTTCATCAGGCGCGGATCCAGGATTTTACGTTAGGGGGGGCGCTGGTCCAGGTCAGTGCCTTTTTAGGGACCAGGGGGGCGAAGCCCCCCGGAAGCTCATAGAAATTACAAAAATTAAGACTAAAAAATTATATTTTTTTCGTTTTTAGGGGGGGGCGCACGCTGGGTGCGCCCCCGCCTGAATCCGCGCCTGTTCATCTATTCATTATAATAAACAACATAGTTATTAATGTTTATACATGGATGATTACAAGGAGAATATTGGGAAGTTCCTAAAAAAACTCCCACTAGTAATGTAATATGTGGCAAAAACAAAGCAATGATCAACTTGTCACATTTAGTTTAGATTTAGAATTTCAAAGCAATGAAAATAAAATTACATTTAGAATAGGTAATCATTATTTTCAATTTATCGTGAAATGCTGAATTTTAACTTTTATTATTTCTTTACTATAATTTTAACTTAGAAAAAAAAACCATATTTAAATGAAAGTTTGGGAGACAGGTCCAGTCTTTGTCAATTTGTGAGATGATCTGTGTGTCATTCGGTCAGTCAGGTTGATTGGTTGTGTCTGTCCAAAATATTTTTGACTGATCATAATTTAAAAAAATTACAAGCTGGAAATGAAAACCATAATTAATTGTAATAGCGCATGCCCCAAAAAATAACCTCGGAACTGATCTCGGAACACATCAGACATTTGGTCCAGGAAAAGATCATAGTTTGTCAGCCTGACAACAATTTTACCCATCAGGTGCATCAGACCGACGCCATTTTGGGAACACTTTAGGTCAATATATATATATTTAACACAGAGGTATCAACTGTGTATAAAAACTTAAATTTTATTCACAAAACATATTGCTCAATGAAGGAAATATATTAAAAGTATTTAAAGTATTTAAAAATTTTGAAACTTTTTTTACAAGACTTGGCTGCTGTGTTGTTGTTTGTAAAACATCTACAGAGGTGATGTAGAATTTGTTAATTTTTTTTTCTTAACAGAAAAATAAGTTTTTTACTTTATGAAACTGTCTTATATTTGGACTATAGTGCATGACTTTTTTCTGTTATAAATGATGAATTCATTATGGATCCATGAACTAATTGCAGATTATTACTATAGGCCACATAGACTTATAGTTAAAAAAAATAAAGTATGAAGGAATTAAAAAAAATGAATTGCTGTTTTATACCCCTTTACATATAAAATACATATTAAATCTGTGACATAATTTGCATAATCTTTTGTGGAACATGATTTACTCAATATTTAAAAGATAATATTTATAGTTGAAATAATAAAATGGAATAGTCCAATATTAGAATCTTTGTTCTAAACAGGATCAGTGCTTTTTGTTTTTCATTCCATTTAACGGGTCTCAGAATTATTTGCAACATTCCATTTTGGTTTTGCTTGAAGTTATTTTGACAATGACAGATACTTTAAAGGTTCTTTTTGGCTGAATATTTTAGTTGGAAATTGAAATATCTTTCAGTTTCTAAAACCAAATTTTCTAGTTATTGTTTTTGAGTTGAAGAAAGAGATGAATAAATCTTTTGTGGTAGTGTTAATCAAGACAAATGTTTAAATTTTGATATTTCATTGTCTGTCATGTTAACCTTGTGTAGTTCTATGTTTCAAGTGTTTTGTTGCAAAGTATTTTCTTAAAAATTTCAAAAGTTTGTGTTTTTGACAGCAATTTAATCTATAAAATGTCTGATGAAGAATGTCATAGCTATTCAAATGATGTTGGAATTTTTTATTTTGTATTGGCTGAATGATGGGGTTTTTATGTAACCAGTTCATGTCACCAATATGAAAACTTTTGAATATAAGTTCAAACAACAATCAAGAATAATTACTATTCATTCACTTAACAAGAATATACCAAGGTTAGAGGATTTGTAAATTATTTTAATGGAACAGATGATATAACCCTCCTTTCAATTTTGTTTTGCCTGAATATCATTAAATTTTTAATGACAAATTCTGTGAACATTTACATAACAACATGAGAATAAGAAATAATTAATTTACAGGAAATTCGAAAAGTAAACTGCCGTTGATACTCATATTGTGCATTGTATAATGTTTCTGCATAATATATGTTTATGCCAACAAACTAGTTCATAAAACAACATCCATATCTTTTATTGGGTAATGATTAGAAATGTTTAATCAATGAATTACATCTGTGTTATCATTTGTTTAAGATTAAAAACATAAAAACATTTATTTTTAAATATGGATGTGGTTTGTGAACAGATTGAGATCAGAAAATGAAATAATGGGCATTCTGATGTTCTAGTCCTAAGGATCATGCAAGAGTTATGTACGAAATTCTCAGTAAATATTCTGACCACAAGATGATTGTAAATCACTGAAGAAATTTAGGAGTTAGTTGATATTTCTCAAAACGAATAACAAATAAATAGAATGACAGCAAAATAAAACCATAAAACCATAAAAACAATATCAAATTATTTGAATTGTTCGTTATTATTTATTAATCCTGAAATGACTAAAACTGGATTTGAAATGGACAATGTGCAGCTGCCTGTAGTGACAGGAGTTGCTTACACTTTGAAACCTCATCACTCTACCTATAATTTTTGTTGGATTTGTACATTGTTCATATCCATCTGTTTGTTTTTAGTTTTTTAAGTAGGGTATGTGTCATGTTTCTGTTAAGATTGCTGTGTCTCAACTTGTCCTCTTTTGTCTGATCTTTGGTTTTCTTTGCTTTCTCTTACTAATTGAAGATTAAATATAAAAGACAAAAATATATTTATGTGTGCCATATAAATTTTGTTAATTTTTATATGTTTCATAAATGATTTCACATAAATTTTGTAAGATGTATTACCACACTTGAAGTATATATATATACATTTATTCTGTAAAGGTCTTGTCGAAATAGTGAAGGGTAGCTGGAATGGAAAGTGAACTTATTTTTGGCATTAAGATTTAATAAGAAGTCTTTTGCATCCTGATATTATTTTAAAATGTTTTGTATGTGTCAGCAAAACCAAAGAATTAGACTGTTTATAGTGTGTATGATAAATATTTTGAAACATACTGGTATTATACGTAATATAGTTTAAACTAGACCACTTAATTTCTTCCAGGTATAAAAAAATTTTATTGTGGTCTACTTAAGTCTTAGTTTATTTAGCCTAATTCATAGGTCTGTAATATCTTACCTTAAGGTCTATACTTCTTTGATAGTCCCTGTTTGAATTTCAGAGTTATTGAAAAAGAATGTTCTGTAGACTAATTTAATTTCCCAGAAGTCTTACCATTTAATACATTTCTCTAATATTAGATCATAATCTGCTTTTGTTGATTTTTGTTTTATTACAAAAATACTATCATAATTTGATAATTGTACATATTATAGGACAATTTTAAAGTAGGAAAGGGTGTAGATGGTTGCTTGATTACTTTTTTAATATTGGATGCACAGTCCCAGATACATGTATGCAGATACCATAGCTTTATTGAAATCTAACGATCTTTTTTCAGTTTTATGTGTAAGTTACAAATGTTATCAATGTGTCTGCTTATCATGCATTAAATCCCTTACTAAGTAGGTTTAGCATTTCGTCTATTGTATATGGTTATTTGGAACTTTTACATTGTTAGAATTACATGCAGTATTTCAATGTTGTATTTCAATGAAATTAATATCACAAGTTTGTTAACATTTCAAAAATTGATTTTTTTCAATATTATGGATAAGGTTGCCAGTTATTCAATTTTTCATAGCAATAATTTTTCAGAAGTATATTTATAGGAGAGTAAAAGTGCTGCAGATTTTTATTTTGAAGAAACAGATTAGAATAGTATGGTTGTTAACTATCATCTGTAAACAAATTATTACAATTTATTGAGCTGAGTGTATTTGGTTTCATTTTTCTGAAAGCTTAATCATGTTATGTGGAATTTATTGTTTTTATTCACTATGTCTAGTTTGTAAAATTGTTGGTCAACCAGAATATGTATAAAGTGAATTTTATGTATATACACTAATTGTAAATTAATGTCTTTTATTATAATTATTTAAATCAAATTAAAGACAATGTGTACAGTGTTGGAAAGATTTATATATGCAGCAGTCAAAAGATAGAAATAATTTTCTCTATGACATTGATTGCTGTTGACCTATAAGAAATTCGAAGATACCAAAGGGACAGACAGAAATCGTTAAGTCAGAAGACAGACAAGATGGTTCTCCCTTAACCTTGGTGACCATGTTGGCTAGATAGGTGATTTAATATTTTCTGGGCACATAACTTTAGTGTATTACCTATATGTTGGGAGTTTGCCCTAGAATTTGTACTATAAAAATACATTCACTTTTCGCAGACAGAGTGCATTAAATTTGTTATTTTAGCTAGCTGTCAAGATCATAATTTTTCAATGGAACTGTGGGTTCCTTGTCCACCTTGGGACTGATTATTGTTTGAAGTGGCTATTGCCTCAGTCATACAAACAATTTTTATGCCCAATAGTGTTATTCTTGGTTGACAAGTGTTTTGTTTAGCTGTGATTTGCTTAGAAACTTTCTGTATATTATTCATCTTAGGTAATACTATCCAGATCCACAGAAATGAAGTCTCCTTAACCTAAATTTAAGCTCCATTTCCTCTTGTCAAGTTTTGCTTCCAGATCTATTTCTCATGAAGAATATAAGGTAAAGCATTCTCATAAAGTGCATTGCAGAAAAGGCTTGTTGAACTTTTGCATAATTGGATTGTATTTACAAATGGTCTTCGCTTTTCCCTGTTTATTTGAAAAATTTGAAGTTTTTGGTTTTTGCTTGCAGGATTGGCATACCTTGCAATACAACAAATATGAGGCTAGTTTTATATCCATTGGCATATGCATTATGTCAGGAAAATATAGCTTGTTAAAACCAGATATGGGACAAATTTAGATAATGTCAGATTTTTTTTTCACAAAAAGCAATTTGCCTATCAACTCATCATTCCTTGTTAAAAGCTCTAAATCGCCCCAAATAAAAACTTGTGTATTTGCAAAATAATACTGCTGTTTCCTGAATATTATCAAAATGTACATAAAACAGAACAATAAATACAAAGACAAACCTATGACCACAATGCTAGACAAGATAGGCACATGAAACATGTGGTGGGGTTAAACAAGTTTAGTGGGATCCCAACACTCACCCAATGAGTGGTCAAATGAAAAAAATCAAAGATCACAAAAAACAGTAACAGACCAACTATAAAAATCAAATAGAAAGTCACCCAATCTGACTAGAGAGTACCTTAATTACAACATATATACTTTACAAAAAAAAACATGCTAAAAGAAGAGACATCTCAAATGAATGCTTTCTGTTACTGAAAGCAAGCTCAGGGTGATTCCTGATGATAAAATATCAAGTGTCAAAACGAGATTTCATCAAACACAGTGTATCTGACCATTTAATACTGTGTTGTCAATAATTGTGAAGAAAGATTAGATGTATGCAATGCCCAATGTATAAATATTTGTTTAATGATTCAATCACTATATCAATATCTGTACCAACATATTTACCTTCTTGAAAAGAAAATATGAGCTTCTTTATAATATCAAATAAATTTCTACAGAAAAATGCTAACCATGCAATAGTTAATAACTTGAAACAATTTTGCTTGCTCAATATACACACACATCACACATTAATCCTCTCTGCGCCGTCTGGCTCGTGAGGCGATGGCAAGGGATTTCCACTTGGCTCTGTCTGCCGCAGTGTTCGGGGCTGTATCTATGGTGAGTCCTCTGGCTTTAAGGTCTTTGTCTATTGAAGGTCTCCATGTCTTCTTTGGACGACCTCTATTTCTTCTTCCCTGTGGAGTCCATCGTAGGGCCATCCTAAGTATTGAATGAGTAGATAAACGGAGGACATGACCAAGCCATTGCCACCTTCGCTTCTGTATGACCTCAGCTATAGGACTGATGCCAGTTCGATTTCTCAGGTCCTCATTTGATATAGTATTCGGCCAGAAGATCTTGAGTATTCTGCGTAGGCATTTGTTTTGGAATACTTCTAACTTTTGCTCTATGGTTGTGGTTGTCTTCCAGCATTCTGCTCCATATAATAAAACACTTACGTGTTACTTCTGAATATTTTCAATTTGGTCTTCAGTTTTATCGATGTTGACTTCCAGATGGTCTTTAGCATTGCGAAGGCTTGTGTTGCTTTAATTATTCTGTGTTTATTTCCTTATCACTGTCAGCGTCTATTGTTATTTTGCTGCCAAGATAAGTAAATTCATTTACTTCTTCAATGCGGTTCCCATTTATGGTGACTGGATTGTTGCTTGAGGTGTTTTTTTATCCGCATGAGTTTCGTCTTTTTAACGTTCATTTTTAGGCCAATAGTAGCTGCGGTGCTAAGAAGGCTGTCAGATTTTGCATGTATGCCTTGATGTTTTTTGACAGTAGGCCAATATCATCTGCATAATCTAGTAGTGTTGATGTGAGGGACATCTGTGACAGTTCGCATTTTCCAGTCTATTGCCAAGGAGAAGATTCCCTTGTCGTCGTTTCCGTAGCAACGGTTTTTACAGGGTGGGGTCGCTAGCCCCACGCCCAACCCTCCTCCTTTCACATCCTGGGCTTGGGACCAGGCAATGGTGGAGTTAACTTGCTCAATATACTACATTGAAACTGTCATATTTGACTCTGTTGATGTTAACAGTAATTAAAGTTCTAACCTTTGTTTATTTACATTTATTAACATATTAACAATTTTTTTACAAACCATTGTTAAACTGGCAAGCTTTTTCATGTTTATTAAATTATTAACAAGCTATTTTACATGCATTTACATATTCATAAGCTATTTTACATACATTACCATATTCACGAGCTATTCTACATTCATTACCATATTCACAAGCTATTCTACATGCATAACCATATTAACAAGCTATTTTACAGGCATTACCATATTAAAAAGCTATTTTTCATGCATCACCATATTCACAAGCTATTTTACATTCATTAACATATTCACTATACTCTATGTCAGGCTTTTCTGGAGTGTGATTTTCGAGCTTCATTAATTTATTTGTGCGATTCTGTCTTTGTATTTATATTCAATCAAAAGAAAGAATTATTCCACAGTTAACGGTCTATGTTTAACGCCATTAAATAACGTTTTACATACTATTATCTGCCCCTGAAATTCTCTACGAAAGATTTAACATTGAGGATCGGCCATCTTCGCTTGGGCGGGATCGCTTAAATTTGACCCAGATAAAGTAATTTTTAAAAATGTGCACATTGCTTTTGTTCGGACCTTTTCTTGCGATTCAAATAAAAAGAATAACTTTTAAATTTCCATTAAAGTGCGCCTCGAGCCATTTTTGCTTGTTATCTAATTCTATTTTATTACTTAATTATGACGCAGCGTTGACAATGTTGTCTCCCGGTCTCGCGCTAGCGCGTGCAAAGAGCCACTTCCGGTAAACAAATGGCTGACTTTACAATGTAAAATCCCCATAAAGAATTAAAAACTCGGCGCAACTTAAAATACATCGTGATTGCTTAAAAGTATTATTGCAACTTACTTGCACTTTTTTCAATCTACAAAATAAACACTATTTTATAAGAATACGTTAGACAGTTTTTCTTCCATAAAGTTTTTACCCGTTCCAACAAACTTTGACAAAGAGTATAATGATAATGATCCCTTATCAGGCTTTAATGTTGTACATGATACAAATTTCAAAAAACGCTAAGCTCAAACTGTTTCATGGTTTCGTGATAATTTTACCAAGCAAGCTGGAATCCAAGTGCACGCGCTTCTACCAAGTATTGATTGTGTTTTCAATAATTGAAAGGTAACTCAAGAAAAACTTACTACACCTATACTCACTACACCACCTAAACGAATTAATAGTTACTTTTACAAAGTATTAAGTCAGTAATGATTTTAATATCTATTAAGTAAAAGATTAATTAGTAGGAGTTAACACATAATGGTAACATGTACTCTTTCAGGGTTCGTGGTATAAGATAAGATGGAAGGGGCTCTTTATTCAGTTTTGTCCCTCCGCGTTACATGCATGCGTTGAAAATTCAACTGAGAGGTGCTTGTTTAAAAGCAAACCTTTGTAGCCGACCTGTCCAAATCAGGAAAATATTTTAAGTTTTTGTGATCACTAAATGCACTCGAAATCGTCAAAATGGGATTTTCGGTGTGTGGCGGGCTGTCATTTGGAACTCGGGTTAAAAAGTTACCATTTTAACACGACCCCCCTAAAAAAATTGAAGTCCTATTATGGTTTTGCGCTGTTGCAATCGCCGTAGTCTTCTGCGTTGGAGTTTGCAGACAGGTTGGTTTACGAACAATAGCATTGTTCAAGCCAACCGATTGTTTTTGTTTTCTTTTTGTGAACATTGTTTTCTGGTAAAAGGTTTCAAAATAAAAGATATATGTAGATTTCTACGGAAAATGCAACTATTTCCTCCGAGTTAGATTTTTTAAGTTAGATTTGTCTCAGTGAGAGCTTTTGGTATTATGTCAGCAGATTTGTCAGTTATATAACTGTGTCTTGTACTTTACTGCATGTGTCCAGCATGTTACTTTATCAACATGATCAAGTTAAATACTGTGTCTATACTTTAAAAGTCAAAAGTTCATTTTGCAACTTTCGCTTGTCAACGTGCTCGGATCTTGTTGCGCTTGTAAAGCACCTAGCTAAGGGCAATTTTGGCTCCAACTGGATCCTGAAGCTTAGGGAAAATACTTTACCTATACCACACCAATGCTGAATTTCTCAAAAAACATTTTTGGATGGCCCAAAAGCAAATATGAGTTTTACCATCGTGGGCTTATTTCTAAGTCGATGTTTTTCTCACGGCAAACAGGAACTTATATAAAATTAATACACTATCTTCATTAGCAAACAAATGAGTATTTAAAGGTCAGTACAGGAAAAAAACTCAGTTACAAATCAACGGAAGAAAATAACGCCAGACTTTCCTGAACAATCTTTGTGATAATATCTGCGCATGACTGTAAAAATTATCTCGAATAAATGTGAATTTGCATTACCCCTATCGTTAATACGATTTACAAACACCATTCAAAGACTCTGTATTGCAAAGAGCCTGGGTGACAGACACAACGTCTGTGTACCAAACAAAAAGAGCACGTCAGTCGACTCACAACATATGTGATGGTCAGTTACGAGTAGCTTCCCTCCCTAAAAATGCTAGCCGAGAAATATAATTGAAATATAGTTAAAACTCGTGGTAAATCCTAATCATACAAATAAAAAATCAATTTTCTGTTTTTCGGATTTGATTTGCAAAGTTTCAGTCATAGCATTATCCCTAGATTTTATATAAAAAGCGAATTGCTTGCAAAGAGCTTTCAAAGAATGGCTGTTTTTGCGTGTAGTTAAGAAAAGATTGAATGCTCCTTTAAAAATTTCTTTGGTCACTGCATGCACTTTGGAATTAAAATGCTCTTCCACTTTTCAGGTTTTGTTTTACTCAAAAACAAGAGAAAAATCACAAAATGATCAGCGCCCTTTATCTATTTCGACATGGCGCTTATTTTGATATTCATTGATAATATCGAATTCAGTAATGGCTTATATCAGTTTCCTTATTTATTTCATCAAAATATGCCCACAAAAAAAGGTTTCGACAGAGGACAAACTAACCACATGAATGATGACGAAAAGTCAGCTAAAATCACTACACTATTCATTGTATTGTTTAACAAGGTCATCTGTTGATATCGTTTTTTCTTGTCGTGGTCATTAGAGAAAACGGTTTCATAATATTAAGGGTGATTCTGTGATGCTAAACTTGTGTCCTTTGTATACGGAACACAGTTTGTTAAAGCCTTTTTCAAGCAACCTGCGGAATGTAACATTCGATCGTTCCACGTTTAGCAAATTAAATTTGAAACTGAAAATCAATAAACCATCAATTTTTAACTTATTATTCTACTCAGAAAATACTCTTAATTCTATAACTACATTCAATATCAATACACTTTACAGCCTGTTTGTCAAATTGCATACAGTTGTAGTCAATTATGAGTATTCTCCTTGTATGGCATGATTCGCGCGACTACATAAACAATTCGTCTACACATACAAAGGTGCTGTCTGGAACATATACATTTAATCAGCGGGAACTTCTATTATGATGGCGTTTAACTACAATTTACCTGAATGACAAAATTTTATCTTAGTTAAACAATTTAAAACATATTCTCCATTATTTTCATCAGTTTAAAAATTGTTATCTCAACTGAAAATAAAAAAAATATTCAAGTTTTATATCCGCTGGTAGGTTATAATATATTCAGGATAACACTGACTGCTATTGTACACGATAAACTCCCGGAAGTTCCACTGACCGTCAACCACTACAGAGTCAAAAAATCCTTGACCTCTGGCATTATGGGAAGAGGTTAAACATTTATCCTTCATACATGTTTTGCATGGCGGTCGCTGGAAGGCGGTTGCTTCGCTTGTCACATATATTTCGCCCAAAAGCATTCTACATAGAATCATCTTCTTTGGTGACCTTTTGTCTCTTCTGTCCTTAGAATCTAGATGATAAAAATAATAAAACATTATACATCATACATATAGATGGCAATATTTCGATATATATGCAAACTATCAACTTTTAAATCATTTCAAAGTTGTAGAATCTGTAAATAAAAAGATTTTATAATAATTTTTATTATCAAATCTTTTTATTATTTCTAAGTTAAGGATTTTTTGCTTCGTTTTGGATATTTTACTTTTTTTACCCTGCTATTGTATTATGTATATGAGGAAATGATGGCGGCAGTGTGTAGTAAAGTAAGGGTGGAACCATTCAAATCTGACACGAGAATATTTTATCAGCCTCCTTTTAAGTCTGTATGATGTTTGCTCAAGATTATAACATTTCATCCTTTTTAATGCGTCATTTTTTGGTCTGAATTTGTGCTGGTAGCAAAGAAATTATTTTCATCAAAACATTGGCTGAATTAACTAAAATGACACTGTTTAATTGACACTTTGATTTTATTTACACTTATATGTTGCGATGTTTCTACTTGATTTAGATCTGATGGTTATATTGATTTGTTTTCCTCATTTTATATCTATCTAAAACCCATCTTTTGATCACATATATAAATGACAGATACCCACTACGTATGGTTGATCATTACCCTTGTGGACACCCAACCCCACCTTCGTCTTTTCGAAGTTCATTTTGGTGTGTGATAATGCTCAATTTGTAATATTTACATTCTGGTCAGAAAAAAAGATAATAACCTGCTATTTCGGTGGTCTTAACGACAAACACCAGAAATATTTATCAATTTATATTCTCTTACGATCTCATTAATTTCTAAATGATACAAAATTTTCAAACAATTTAACTAGATTTGTCTGTTGATGCGTCTTTTGTTTGTTTCGAACATTTTAAGGTTGTTGGATTTAAAAGACAAACAATTGCTTTAATATGTTTGCTGTTTTGTACACGTGTTTTTTATATATATTTGGTGGTAAATTATACATTTATTTCCCTTGCAGAAGTAAAATGTGAATTTTTTTCACTCGCAAAAGGTCATGATTCCTAAGGGCCGGCTTGCCTGAGGTCTTTTTGAGAGTAAATAAATTTTCATATTTCACTTTTTTCAAGTGAAATTAATGATTAATTCCACTGCGCCTAATTTCTGACAAAAGAAAATGGAAATTTTCACGTTTCTCTTAACAAAGTTTATAACATCAATGGAACTTTTCAACCAAATTCCACAACGTTTGATAATTTGATAATGACGTTAGTTGGGAATATGAAATTGAGAGGCAGATGTTTTGTCAGGTGGGACTATCTAGACCAATCAGATAACGTCATTGTATCTAAAATATTGTTGCATTGGAATAAAAATAAATATTTACAAAGAAAATGACAATGAAATTAAAATGGCTGCCAAAATATCATGTATAAACATTTTCCTGCAGGAAAAATGTTCTATTATTTGCATTTTATTTAAGGAATCAAGTCTTGATCTTTAAGTATAATGTGAGTAGGTGATAAGAAAATTTTTACGGTCATAAATTTGTATTACTTAGAGCAAAATTAGTTTGTGGAAATGCTTATTATGTCTGAATGTTAAAATTACGTAAAGTAGTGCAAAATGTTTTTACGTCATTACTTCCTTTTGTTGTAACTTAATGTTAATTCAGTTTTTTAACTAACCCGCATACTGATCACATTTTGTTGTACTTTCCGCTGCATAAACACCTTGTCCAAACATTGCATTTTGAGTAAGTCTAGTGTCAAAACCTTGGGCTGCTATTACATCAATTTTATCGACCGTTGTACCGTGAAATAAGTAGTGTTCGTTGACCATCGGGTACAACTCACGAGATAAAGTCTCACTTCCCTTCCTTGACGTTAAAATAGATCCCTTTTGAGCATACGGTATGTCTTCTAGTTTTGGAAAAGTACGTTCTAATTGGCCAACCTTATGAAACATGGTAGCTCTACAGTGGCAATACTTTTCCGCAAGAAAAGGATTCTCAATCCTCTCTACGTCTACAACTTTAATACTTCTATAGTTAAGTAAGTCTAATCCTTTTGCGTCTCTCCCGACTCCCACAAAATGTCTCATCCACGTGCGGTCTACCAGCGATTCAATTGCTGATCTTTCCTCATGGCTAACTTGTACCTTTTCCCAACATTTGTCTGATAACAGGTTACAATTCCATTCCCTGAGTGTTTTTGTCTGATTGTAGCGAGTCCAGTAAGATGGTGGTTTCTGATCGCTTCTATACATATCCATATGTAATTGAACTGAAATTCGTTGAACAAAATATCGTTAAATCGACTTTAATCAAATTAGCTATTTATTTGTATAGAAATATTATACAAAGAGAACGACCTTTAAACTTTAAGACGGAGGCTATGTTTTTTTCTAAGACAGAAATCAATATTTAACATTACTTTTTATTTTAGAAACGGGCTGCAAAAGATTTTTTGTTACCTGCCCTTCCATAATTTTTTTTTCATGAAGTTGGACATGATAATATTTTACTGTAAAATACAATAACCCTACCTCCCAGAGTTAAATGGTCGTTCCCTAAGTCTGCAAATTATTCATGTCTAACGACATCTCTGTATATGGTGTGGTACATAATATTTCGCATGACAAAATATGGTTTTTATTTGGTTCCTATCCAGTTCTTTACCGGGGTTTCTATACTTGTCTATCGATATTACCACCAAAAGATGTTGTATAATAGTTGAATGACTATCTAGAATTAATTGTCGCGATGTCGGGTAATAAAGTGTAAATGGCAATAAACGAATTAAATAGCAGCATCTTAACAAAAAATTAGGGTAATAAAGGATTGTATCATTATTTTCTTTGACGTTAAATATAATTATTTTAAATCCTCGTACCACTTTTAATTATATTTAATTTTACGAAATTAATTGACATATAGTAATAGAGGAGTGGGTGTTTTGGTAATCTTTTTCGGCATATATCATTCAGAACTTGATTCCTAGTCCGGTCTTCGCGTGTCAGGGTTATTTTCGATAATTAAGGAGATGGGCTTCTAAATTGAAAAATATTTAAGTTTACATTTTAATGTGTGTAAACAAAATAAGGAAAACAATTTTTTTGGATCAATTAGCTTGTTTTGGAGATAAAAGCAGTGGAAAATTAATTGACGGAAATTGGTCAAGATTTTCCATGTCCAATGCCGTTTAAATTTTCGAGTGATGATGTTAAAGAACTATTTATGACGTACACAGTACACATATATGGAAAGAACCATGAGTTTTTTGGTACAATATATCAATGCATTCCAATGAATAAAATCTAAAACCTAGAAAAAGGTTAAACATATTGGCGGTGGGCTAGGTGGGTCTACCGTGCATCCTCCCAGGACTCACCCTCACCAACTTTTTTATATCCTTAATTATACCCTTTTTCATATTTCAAATGTTAACAAGCATAATATTGGGATAGTTTCAGGTTATTCTGTGTTTTTTGTACTCCGCCATGTTATTTTTGCCTATTTTCGTTTCACAGGTAATTTAAAGTTCACGGACATTTAATGAGATGTAAACATACATTAATCAATATAAATATGATACTGTTGGCAAGTTAAATGTATGAGCTTTTCAAAACTTTTTCTATTTATTAGATTTAATTGACTATCAAAAAAGTTATAGCTAACATTCTAGCCCTATCCCTATCTAAATTTCCGGAAAACTCATTTTTTTTCCTTTCAACTATTATACTGAAGGCTGTATGAAGTTTTGATGCATTATTTGTATATGATTTAATAAAATATGGACGTTGATGGAATTTTATTACCTCTATCTTGTTTATGTTAGTTATTTTTATACCATAAATCATGAAAAACCCAGATTTTGAAAATTTCAGATTTTTTTCGTTTTTCTCCATTTTCTTAATGCAGCGCATTAATTAGTTATTTTAACATCATAAACTTGGTTTATTATTATGCATCTTATAAGCCCAAGAAACCTATTCTTAATTGTTGTTCAACTCAAAATTTTATGACAATTTTACCCCTACCCCTAGGAAATTTAATCATACTTATTCAAATAGCAGTATTGTATATCAAAGAAACCTAATATATGTCTTTAAATAGTGTCAATTGCTAAAAATGGTTAAATGAAACAAAATATGAGGTTAACAGATATATTAGCCCGGATTTCTTCTTAATTTCGAAAATGGGTGATTTATGAATTATAGATTTTTACAAAATGCTACGCAAGTTCCCTTCACCGCATTTCAGTATTTCTTTTGCCCAAGGTTCTGTTTTTATTGCATAAACTCATTCAAAAATGGTGTCTGATGAATAAAATTTAATGTTAATTGTTTTTAAAGTAAGTTTAGTGACAAAAATTACCAGTTTTCTTAGAAAATAGTAAGAGTTTCCAGCCTTTTGACTATCAATCCAAGGGGAAACCTGGGCATAAAACATGATCAAGCGTTAAATCAATTGTTTCTTCAGTTGTTACTTGACCATTCAAATGTACACATCTACATAATATATGTAAACTTAACTGAATATCGAAATATTATACTCAGCCTACGCAAGTCGATCTCATTAAAGTTGTATTGACCATACAATATGAACATTTGAGGCTTAGCTACGTACTACGGTGATTTGAAATGTACAACTAATTTTCTAATGTTTTTTGACAATTAGTTTCAGTGAAAATGAAATGGACTTTTTAGATGATAATGTGGCTAATAAACAAATAAACAGCCCTAATTGCAATGGTTAACTTGTTTATTTACATGGTGAGAGCATCAAAATAACAAGGAGTGGCTTGAATGTATACGTTGATCCTTCGTTTTAGTTTTTTTTTTTCAATTAATTCAATAATAAGTACCGCTACATGTATCTTAATGATATCTTTACAATAAATTACCCGGATTTCTCCACATATATCACTACAATTTACCCTATAAAGCTTACCTGAATTAATCAAGACAGCAGCAGTTGCCTTTTCTCGATTTAAATGTTTCTGTTTTACACGGTAAAATCAAAACCAAAATATACAAGACAGACGACTTCTTATTCTCTATTGTTAATTTTCCCTTCCTTATACGGTTTATATATTCATGAATTTGTTCGTGTATGCAGTGACTTTATTAGATTTTAATGAACGTAATCTGTTTCAACAGCAAATTATTAAGTTAAGGATTTCGTTACCATACATAAGTTAACGCATTTACCAAATTCTATTATAGATATAAAGATGCCATTTTAAATTTGGTTGCATCTGCAGAAAATCGATACAAAAACGGGATAACACACCCAAACTTTATGGAAATGTGGTAAATAAAGCTCGGTAATTTACACATTACCATTTGGACTTATCATGTACTTGAATAAACTAATACAAAAGAGTAACAGAGTTACTAGTATATTTCAAATTATAATTTAGGGATAGGATCTTTATTTTTTTTTTCAAATCAATCAACATTTACTCTATGTTTGATGAATTACATCAAAACCAATTTTAGTTAAATTTGTTCTACATGCTGTCGAACAATACCTTGTTTAATTTGGCTATTGATGATGCTTTTGAACTGAATCCAGTCGGACGTGTTTTGATAGATGTCTAAGCTTAAGAGAACTATCAACTCTGTTCGGATTCTGAATTAGCTATCAGAAACAGCGATACTTTTTTCGAATTCGGTAAAACTTGTATCGAGTTTAAAAGATAAAATCTTATGCAGTTGTGTTTCTTTTGTTTGTTTTGTGTCGTTTTGTCACACCACTTCCCGAGCTAGGTAGAGGGTTGAGTAAATGAACGAACAATCGATTTAAAATAAACCAGCGATAAACGATAAAAGAACGTGCAAAGCCAGCAAGAGTGATCAAAATATACTGTTTGATTTACTGTCATCAAACATGTATGACGCTTTATTCGCTTTCTTATTGGCGGACATGTTATCTCAGTGCAAACCTCCGACAAATTTGACAACAACACATAAAACTTTAAAATGATAAGACTGTTTGACAAGTACAATGCACGAAATATTTAGAAAAGATTCCTCTTTTGTCATTCGTATCTCTGATTTTTAATGTCAAAATATTTTTAATTTTGCTTGGAGCCACTTCTCCATGCAGAAATTATTTACCTGTTAACTGTTTCATTTCGTTTTCGATAACCTGCAAGAAAAATTATATGTTATTAATATTTAATTTAAAGTACAGAAAAACATGAAAATTGCTCCCACAATCAATTTGTAGGATAAAGTAAACGAATTTAAATCACTGGTAGAGCCATTATGAAACACTCATGAACGCTCGTTAACTTCGTTTTAATGGACTAAGAGACCGGAGAACTATAAAAGTCACTCTAATCAGTCCATATTCATCTCTCTTAATTCATAATGATTCAAAATATACGCAAATGAGATCAAGTTAGATGTGCATGACATTAGTATGAGGCGTGAAAAATATCATCTTTTTGCATTTTTGTCAACTTCGTCAGATGAGTATTGCCTTCCACTGTAAATCTGCTTCCAGCCATCGTATTCAAACTATGAATTCAATAAAGTGCCATCTTTAACGACTCTTGGATGCAGCAAATACAGATCACACTTATTCCTAGAACTGTGAATGTGCAAAACATGCGTTGATGAAACATTGTCCATTACTGTCTTTAACAACATTTTACAATATTATTCACAAATATCCCATTTTCGATACATCATATGTATACGTAGACCGCCTCATTTACTACTACATGTATTTCACTGATCGCTGCATTTTTTTTTCAATGGTGAAAAGAATAAATAGGCAAATACTGTCGATTAAAGATGATAACATTGAACCGAATAATGTATATTTGTGCCATATATAAATTGGCGGATCCACATATTGTTTCTTATACAACCAGTGTCATAATATGGGGTTAATTTTACGCTACGGTATGATAGCTGCGTACATCGCCATAATCGTTCACTGGAGAAATTCGGAAGCATGATGTCATTATGATCTGAATGCTATTATAATTTTTATCTGTTCTTCAGTCTTAAGACCTTACATTGATGTCCCAGTGCACCTAATTGAAGGTTTATTCGTCGCTTTCTTTGTACGCAGATCAATTATTTGTGATAGATTTGTTTATTAAATTGTCCCAGGAATTCCCCTTCGGGTTCAAATTGCGCCTTTTTTAATTTGGTTTAACAACATGTTTGTTCCGGATTTGTCTTTAATACCTTTTTTGGACTGTGAATTTTTTCTAAAAACTAGGAAATTTTTTGAATTTTTTTAAATATAAACAAGTGAAAGAAGAAACATAAAGACATAAAATCCAATACAAAGTTTAATGTCAAGGTATTAATCCTACCAAAACATTTGAGAGGAAAACTATATACTTTTCATGACAGTCAGTAAACCTCCCATGAAATTTAAAAAACAGCACACATTAAATGTTTAGTATTTTAACCGTATGTCCAACATTTTGACATTTAACACTGCTGACGAGTTGTAAATCAACGAAAAAGACATACAGTGCATTAAATTGTTATTGGTATTTTGTAAAAGGAATTCACAGATACCAAAGGGGCAGACAGAAATCATTAAGTCGGAAGACATACAAGACCATGACCAACAAAATAAAACAAAAGAAAAACAAAGAACACATGACACTAATTTGACAAGTAAAGCTAGAGTAACACGAACCCTACAAAAACCAGGGTGGGTTCAGGTGCTCCGAAAGGGTAAGCAACTCCTGCTCTACTAGTGGCACCCGTCGTGTTACTCAGTAGTAAAAGCCGGTATATAGACACAATCGATGTAAGTCACAGCCGGTATAGGAACGGATTTGTATTCATGACAGTTGGAAGATATCCGTGGTCATTTGTAAAATAGATATTTGGTGCCGGTCAACCAAATCATGATAGCGACCGAAAAACTTCCGGAGTGATGACTCTAATCTTTCCCTGAGTAACCCTTGGCTCAGAAGCTTTCCTGTCAGCTGCAACCCTCTATCAATAAGCACAAGCCCTGGAGTAGCCTATCAATTGAGAAATATACACTCCGTTTAAAAAAAAAATTAACGACACTCGACCTTTCGTGACCAAGTTTTAAGTTTAACAAAACTGCATGCAAAGTCGGGCATCTGGTTGCATAAACGAATAGTTGTTTTTACTAACTACAGGTTATCCCACTCTGTTTGCAAACTTATGTTCATGAGAATCGGCTAGCAACACATTAAATGTCCTAACTTGAAAAAGTATGTTGACACAAGCATAAATTCAAGGCTATATAGATAATGCCCCTAATAAAGATCCCACATTATCCCTACATCTTAGGAGTTAAATCATCACAAAGCATGCATCAGGCGGAGCTAAAATGTCATTTTCCATACAACCATCACAAAATTGGTAAATCTTCCAAGTCCGATTTTCTACAATAGACAGTTATGATTTTTCCACACTTTATACAAACTTAATACAACTTTATCACACAAGCTTATTTAAGAAAGTTTTCGCATTTAATCAATTGGTCATTAAAAAACCTAACATATACTACAATAAATATAAATACTTTTAAGCGAAAAATCCTCAAATATACTTGTTAGATTTGCAGCGGTTGAATTTCTTCTTAATAATATTTATGTACGATTTCACAATACGTTCTATCGACAGATACTTAGCATACCAATGAGCTAAAACTGCGCTCCTATCATTGCAGATTTATTTCATAAAGTTATGAATCCCAATTTATGACAAAAATTCAGAAAGACCCTTCAAAACAAGATTTAGTGGCCAAGTTCAATAATACTTTTTAGATATTTGGATGAGGTTTTATCTTTGAATAAAGATCTTTCCAAGATCTTTCAAAAATTTGCAAAAGAAATTAACCCACAGGAACTTTTCTTGAATTAATCTAATATCATTAGTGATCGTATTCAATTATGATAAAAAGAAAGAATTTTATTTACCTATAGTAAAATTATCTTTTTTTTTATGGAAACGTGCTTTTAGCTACTTCGTATGTGTTTACATTTCACAACTATACATTCGGTTTGCCCGTGTGTGCACCAATGTCAGACTTAAATGATCGCTTTCTACATTTTTGCAGCAGAGATATCGATATTTCAAGCTTTTCAAGACTTTTACTAAATTTTATAACCGCTACAGAGATTAAATGCAAAAATTACGGCTAGAAATGTGGAATTTGATACGGCAAGGGATATCACATCCATTACAAATAAAGCTTACTAGTTAAAAAAAAACGATCTCTTGAATCTGACTGTTCAGTTTAACAAACTTATCCACTTATTTTAATAAACTGGTCACATCCTCGCACAAATATCAATAAATTTGACATTGCTTTCATCTTGTCTTTCTTTACGATTATTGACAGCACAGTATTCAATCCTCTGACCTACTATGTTGTGTGTTAAGGCCTTATGAAGACCTCTAGATTTGTGAGTTTCCTTTTTTCTCGTGTTTGCAGTGCAGTCTTTCTGACATTTACCACATATCTTTTCATTTTCATACATTCACTGTGGGCTTACAAATGTGAATTTCCCATATATATTCAACAGTGGTAATATTGTATTTTTATTGTTTTTGCAATTTAGCGTTATGAGCTCCAAACTAATAATAATGATTTATCATTATTAGTTTGGACTCAACTTGAAACATAACGTCTATGAATGTAGGTCATCGCATAATGCCGATAATGACCATAAGTGTAAGTGGAGTGTTAAATGAATTATTATTGTAGGTCCGGGTTCAATGTCAATTAAATTCCCGCTATTTTGGTCACGGTGTTGGGTATTTCTTTTAATTACGAGGTCATTACCTAAGATATCTCGTTGATTGGGGTCGCAAATGAATTTTAAGACGAAAACCAGTAAATATAGCCAGGGACATGTTGATTGAAGGTGATTTGAAAAAATAAAGAAATTAAATTTAAAACAAAAACAACGAAATTTATTCTGTTTTCACGTAATGAAGATGTTTTTATTTTTTAGAAAAATTCAAGAAATACAGAACCGACAAAAAGTGATCGTTTTTAATTAGAATCTAATATTTTCTATTGTTGGTATTAAAGTAAAAGTTCTTGGATTTTTTGGAAGAGGTTGCGTAAAAGGAACTCCAATGCAAAACCAATGCTAAATAAAGTAAATATTTCAAGTGAGAGTTATAGAACGGACCCAGTCCAATTGAAATTTGACCCTACGTTCTTTTTTAATTTACAATGTATTTATTTTCACCGTTGGGTCTGTTTAACGTTTATCACGTGCTTATTCTGATTAATCACAACGTGACTTATGCTGGCACGACAAAAGTCCGGTGGCTCCAAGGCAAGATAACTATTCTTCTCCGGGTCTTCCTATGTGAAGGGGTGGTAAAGTATTTATACATCCCGATCAACCAAGGGACGCCCCTTTTGCAGGATTCTACCAGTAGGTGGAGAAATCTAAAGACCTGTTTTTATACCCCAGCCACTCTCAGGGGCCCGTATTTTAAGAAATTAAGAATACATACAGAAGGATGTAGTATCTACCACTCATTTTAACCTGTCTACTTCAATGTTTTCCTAACTTCTAGTTCTTTGGTCTACCTTGTCAAGGGCAAACGTGAGCTTGCACTCTAAGAATATTTTAATCTCTGAAAGTGAGCTTAATAGAACCAAATTAAAGGGAGGCATATACGGAAGGTCCATCATTATCAAAGTTTACTCCAACTCTTTAGAATCAGACAACAAACACTGACTGATATATAAAAATATCTACTGAAACCTATTAGCACAAAAACTAAAAACTGTTGGAAGGTTCTTAATAAGATTTTGTGTTACTCCAGCTTTAGTTTTCAGTGTAGTGTTGTATATTTGTCCTTCGTTTTATTTCGTTGGCCATGGTTTTGTCTGTCTTCCGACTGAACGATTTCTGTCTGCCCCTTTGGAATCTTCGAAGTCCTTTTTATACATTTCGCAATTATATTGATAATAATTTCAGTTATACAAATTATTTGAAATCTTTAAAATGAACAAAGATATAGAGTAAATAATAATCTGCATATTACATATCAGTTGCAATCTAGAGATATCAGAAAGCTTTCAACAAGGGCGGAATGCACTCTTAGTGTCATGAAGTCAATTCAGCGGCCTAGGGCCCTAACTTTGGACAGCAAATGATACAATATTCATGTTGAATCTCAATACATCCTATTTCACCACAATAAAATGAAAAAACTTGATTATAGACACAAGCTTTGGGAGCGTTATCAAGGTAACTCTGTCATCAAGGTCCTTCATAAAACAACATTCCAGTCAGACAACAAATATGTTCCCGTCAGTTATTCTTGTTTTGTTGCCACATAAAAACAAATTTGACAGGAAGATCATGAGCTGTCTTACCTTGATCAATAATGACTGTGGCGATTTACAGCACATCAGTGCTTTAATATTTTCATGTCTGATTTTCATTCAATCAAATAAGAATAATGTAAACCCATTTGTGTTTTAGCATTACAATAGAATACAAAAACATGAATATTAATGGATCAATTTACATTAAACATTAATAACAGAAATATGACTTGTTTTGGTTTCCTTCCTCCAGTTCTAATGACTGTGTAGTGAAAGGCGCATGGGTGTTGATAGATTAAGAATTTTTACTACCTTTTCTTCTTTATTTGATTCATAAAATTTGGATAAAAATCATTGATTAATAAAGTATAAAACTAACGAAATTATTAATATTACAATTTAAAAAGAAAAAGAAGTGGATTCATCGTTCAATTCATTACAATTTATGTATATTTTTTTTATCCCTGCGTATTCTTAACTTGGCGTTTTTTTCTATTAAAAGTTTTTGCTTGCTTATTCTAAATTTTACTACATGTAACTGCTGACTAATTTTGCTATCTGAATGTGATTAATAATATTCCATTTCATAATATTGTTCTGTTTTAAAATCTAATATAAATATATTTTATTTATTTCTTCAGTTAATTTTTTTATTTTATTTGTTATCGATTATAATATTTTTGTACATGTTATATGATTAATTGTTTGTCTGTTTTGTTCATGTTACTGTTGATTTTATATCGATACCATTAGCTATATTTTAAGTGTATGTGTACCAAGAATAAATATTTTTCCCTCGAACTTTTAAGTTAAATGGAAAGCATCTTTTCATAGAGGATTTAAGTTATCACTATACAATCTAAACAAGTAAACCATGGTTTGCGATGTTACAAATGATTCAACTGGTAGTCTCCAAAATATGATCTGACTCCTTAGTTAGTTGAACTTTTTTAGTTCCAAGGACATTTTTACAAAAGTTTTAATGTACTTTTCGATTGCATTTTTGCCTATTCATTTAAATTCGTCCAATGTAGCATGTGATTTCTGGGCTCGTAGTTTAGCCCGAAACAGTTTTAAAATAGGTTAATATCGTCTTTACTATGGTATCAAATAAATTATATGCCACTTTTACTGGCAATAGCCTTAAGTCTGATCTATATGCTTTAATAGAAAACATTACTTTTCTAGCTTTTTTGAAAGTTCTAAACTGCTATTTACTAAGCTTCCGTTACATGTAATTAGTCAGCCTAGGAATTCATATTCTTTGAAATTATCTAGATAAATATTTTTGTATTGAATGAAAGGTTTTTGTAGTTTAAAACAGTTGTTTTGGTAGACCGTGGGTTTTTTTTTAACATTGGCAATCAATTGGCATTTGTCACAGTCATTTGAAAGGTTGTTTAAGCTATTTTGAAGTTCAGAGCGAATAATAAGGTTGTCTGCAAATAATAAACTACCTATCTTGGAATCAATTATACTAGATTGTGCATGTCTTATTAGTAGGTGTATGTTTGAATTTTTCCATTTGCCATATTAGCTTAAATTTGAGGCATCCGACAACCTATTTCTAATACAAAATTATCAAGAATGGTGGCAACTGTTAAGTTACCCCAGGATTGAGTTCATTTTGTTGTGCCATTTAGTTCCTGATTTTTACCTTTTTTACATTTAGTTCCTGATTTTTAGCTCACCTGACCCAAAGGGTCAGGTGAGCTTTTGCCATCACTTGGCGTCCGTTGTCCGTCGTCCGTCGTCCATCCGTAAACTTTTTCAATTCGCATCTCCTCTGAAACCACTGGAGCAAATTTAATCAAACTTTACAGGAATGATGTATGGCATGTCCTTTATATAAATTGCCCAAGGTTTTTTGA
>JAULBM010198086.1:0-17425 GCA_032357055.1 Geukensia granosissima
CCTTTTATGTCCTTGACCTTTGATCTTTTGACCTCAAAATTGGTAGAGTGATTTCCCTTCTATATTCCATCCATCTGCGTAAGTTTGGTTCAAATCGGACCAGTGGTTTCAAAGTTGCGGAATGACGGAACTGCGAATTCTATAGTCCCTGGCTTTCGTGAAAGGCGGGGACAAAAATGCAACTGCACACTATCATTAAGGGCCACTGGAACATGAACTCTACATGGTGCAAATACTTGTGCATGAATGAGATAGTGGGACCATTAAATAGGTTTTAAAATAGGTTGTACACATATATGAATATTAAGAGCTAGCACAAAACACCTTAATTTTTTTAACTTTATGTCAATGTCACTGCTGGAAACAGCATCCCTCTGTCCAGTCTCTCCCGAGTTTTTTGCAGGCAATACAGGTGTTTTGTTGAACTTAAAAGTATTCATTTCTCTCTATAAGTTGGTGAAGAAAAACAATTTGTAGATTTG
Organism: Geukensia granosissima; assembly: GCA_032357055.1. Lineage (NCBI taxonomy): Eukaryota > Metazoa > Mollusca > Bivalvia > Mytilida > Mytilidae > Geukensia > Geukensia granosissima. The sequence continues at coordinate 483 of JAULBM010198086.1, forward strand.
ATATTTTTAATAACTGGTTCATACCAGCATCCAGCACATATATAGGTCATGTGACCACTGAACACACACATTAGCACATAACATTTAAAGATTGCTGAAGTTATATTTGCAAACAATAAATTTACCATCAAAATGACAAAAACCTGATGATTAATAATGAATACTAATCAATTATTGCAAAAAATCCATAAAAGCTAGAATGAAATGTGCATATTTAACTTTGAAATGAGACATGAAAAAGATAAATTCTGACTTTAAATGGTCTTTATATCAGAGATTCACAAGTTATTGCAAAGAAATTTTCGCAATGCATAAAAATCATAAAACTGTCCATTTCTCTGATTGTAAAATTGTGTGTTTCTTTTACTATTTGACAAAAGTTGAATAGAACGTTATTTACCGATGTAAGGTATATTATAATAATTATGTTACCGACTTTGTTTGGCGGATGTCGTTAACTGCAGATACATCATGTTAAACCAAAAAAAAAATATCTGTTTATCAGTCTTATCTCTTTGAATCAGACAAATAACATAGAATTTGTGAGCATGTTAAAAATATTCCTTTTAAATGACAGATTTTTTTGTCTCATGATATTGAATGTTTTTAGAGATTAAAGAAAATTTCTTTTAAAAATATATAACATTTACAATTTAAATATGAACATACTGATAAATAACATAATTCGACATTTTGGTAAAATACAAGTTTCTTATACTAAAACAACTTACATCCACAATTAAAACATTCTATAAATAGATATCACAAACATTTCATTCAGTACTAAATTTAAATCCCCCATTTTTTCTTATTTTTGTCATACTGTAAATGTCCCCAAACACATGATGGCCTTATATACATAGTTTACACTAATTACAAGTTTTTAAGGTAGTTCATCCTAAATACATATATATACAAAGCTATCAACATAATATGTTTAAAATACCAAGTAGTTTTTTCAAAAAGAAAAATACTAAATTCATTTTTGAAGACATAAATGAGAACTTGTATCCCAAAGGTATGTTAACTGAACAGCTGGCTGCACAAAAAGCTCACATACCATCTCTTAAAAACTCTTCAAATCTTTAGTATTGAAACATACTTCATTGAAAACAGAAAAAATGAGTTCATAAAACAGAACATTGCAATGATTATGAAAAAACTCTCTTTTACAGTTTAATGAAGATTCTCTTTTATAATCTCATAATTTGAATAGTGTTAAATCATCTTGTCAGTACATTTACATTTAGAACTTTTTAAACATTAATTTTGACAGAAAAACTTTTCTCCCTATTATGTTGAATAACGGAATTCTGTTGTTGAAAAACCCAAATACAAAAATTATTTACAAGTGACAGAACCAGCATATAATATCGAATACTATCTACAGGCTCAGGCCAACCACAGAAAAGGTCGATTTACCTTTTCAGACATTTCCCATTGCTCCTAGTTTCTATTCAAGTACATAACAACAGGGCGGGGATTGTCTGTGGGTAGCATTTCTACTATATAGCACCTTAATAAATGGTTAACACAATCATTTTGCATTCATTCAAGCTTTTAGCAAGCTTATTATCTCAAAACCACTCTAGGTAACCAGATTGGGATAAACTGGTAGCTAGAAGTTAACAATCAACTGTATTTAACTGGAGTACATGACTGGCTTCCTGTTCAAAGTTCTGTTAACTGGGGCCCTGTAGTCATCTACTTGTACTATGTGATCTAGTATCACGGTTGTCACTGCTGTGGCTTGAAGAAACTCTGTCGCTCCTGAAGTATGGCGAGAAAAATGGGTGGCGAAAAGCTTGTCTTAAGATGATGCGCTCTGACGGCTCATAAGTCAACATTAAATTGATGAGATCGAAAAACTCCCGATGCTCCTCACTTTCTGGTTCCCTCATGTAACGCTGAAAAACAGATTTTAAACATTAGTACAATAAAAGAACATAGGGAGAAAATGTTATAGAAATGTCAGGACAGTTTATAAGATATGGTTTCCACTAAATATTGAAAAAAATGTCTTGCTTTGGTCTATTTGCAACTGAACTAACAAATATATCTAGAAGAATCCCTCCTCCTTTTATCCCCGGGTAGTCTGTTCTACACCAAAGCTATTGAATTGCTGCCCAAGCTGTTATTAAGCCTTATTTAATTCAAAACTAGCTCAGTGGCCTTTTAGATTTATGAACACATTGTCATATCTGTGTGACAAAGTCACAAACAAAAACATTTGGTTACCAAAACACTAATAAAGTTCCTAAACATCTAAATTCATTAGTTGAATATCAATAAATCTGTTTACAATTTTATCATTGATCACAGGTGAAAATTATCGCCAATGTAGGAAACATCTTGATCTTGTATTATAAAGATGTTGGGTTTTGGCTGATTAATGAAGTCCTTACAGATTTTCAAGTGGAAAAACAACAATAAAGTATTGTTCACTTTATTTAGGATGACCAATAACTAAGTTTCTAGTATATTTTGTTCTCTTGACACATGCAAACTAGTAAAATTTAGTAACATCTAGCTTCTAGTCTATTATGCAATATTTATAAAGTCAATACATTGTAATTTGTTTGCCTAACAAATATTGACAATGCTGAATATACTGAGACCAAATCATATAGAAAAATGTTCCCCATTTCAACTTTCCAATGTTCTGTGTGCTACCAATCCCCCCTTATTTTTTTGCTTTTATGTGAGTCCTTTGACTTACAACTTCTGCTTGCCCTCGAGTGTTATCTTCAAACTTATTTGCCTTCACCCATATTAAACTTTTTTACCAGTAATTTTGCCTGTTGGAAATTACACAAAAAGGGCGAGCTTTTCTCAACTGACTAGTAGTTGTGTTACAAACTAACAGGTTTAAAATCTTAATCACAACAAATATTTCCCTAATAGTTTGGGTAAATTGCAAATAAAAACTGTAGGATTTTAATCATGATAAAATACAAGTTTTTTTTGTTTTTGTTTTTTGGAAACATGCAGATATCACACTGAAAATAAAAATCTCACAAAATTATGCAGTTTTAGTAAGAAAAACAAAAACCAAACAAGTAAATGTCTTCTTATGATGACGAGGAATTCATGCCAAATGATTCCATGCACGGCCATTACTTGCAGTTTTCCGATGACTACGATGTTGATAAAATATCCTGTTGTCTCCATTGAATCATGCAGGAATGATTTCAGAGGCGATGTCAGCAAGTCATGCATAGGTGGTTTCAGTCATGCTCCATTTATTTTCCTTCCATGTTCTTAAGCAGTTGGAACTGGTTTCATTTTTTTTATTTACAGATGGATTAAACAATGTTTGAATGAACTATACTTAAGAACATAATGAAGCAGACAGGGGTTTATGCATATATTTTTTCACACTTCAACTTTGACTAGATAAATATGAAGGATCTTCAAACGTGCACTCTAGTCACTTTTCACACTGAATTTTATCTACTTACATATTTTATACATTTGTGAAACAATATCATGCATTCTATATTAGTAAAAGTCACAAAATATCATTTTTTTATCACCTACAATGGCAACCATTAACTGTTCATGGAATCTCCACCGGGTACCAGTCCTGGAAAGACGATACTTTGTGTTGGAACACTCATGAATGAAGCATTAGCAGAAACACTATCTGAATTAGTAAAAGCATTGTTCTCAGCAACCTGAAGATCATTCCCTTCAGAAAGTTTTATATCATTTGGTTCAATAATCTGCAGATCATTTTCCAATGAAATTTTTGAATTTTGTTCGTCCTCAGCAACGGTTGGGACGTCCAGCGTAACCTCCACTGTCTCCAGAGCGTCATCCATTCTAGAGTTAGATTCCAGCTCTATCTCTCTGCTACTTTCCCCATTGATCACACATTCGGCTAAAACTGCAGCCGAATCTGAAGGTGAAATAACATTACTTTTTATTGACTCACTTTGTTCTTTGCTATCATGTACACTACTTTTAAGGGATTCACTTTTTTCCTTGCTTTCACGTTTGCTACTTTGTACCGACTCACTTTTTTCTTGACTACCATTCTTTTCACTGTTCTCTTTGCTATCATGCTTCATAAATAAATCTGGATAAACCTTAATCGGATCAGGAGAAGATTTTTTGAAAAAGTCAAAAATACTTCTCATGCTTATTTCCTGTTTTTTTGGTTCTTCAGGTTGATCCATATCTACTTTTTTATTCCTGCGTAATCGTCTTGCATTAACCCTCTGATCTCTTCCTTCAACTGCTGTATCTTTTTCGGAATCATCAATACTAGATGTCAGTGAGGTATCTTGACTATGTTTCCTCTGCCTGGCAGCTCTACGAGCTTCTAGCCTTGCATCAAGATCAGTGGTCTCCTCATTTTCGAAAGAATCAGTAGTTTGAGCTTCCTGTCTATGTCGTCTGCGTCTTCTCCGCGAAGCAGGAGTGTCTTCTGCATTAGCAGCACCAGGTTCATCCTCTGTTTTAGAACTTGTTGGACTGGAAGATGTTCTAACCTGAGCTATATCTTTCCGAACAAGAGCAGGACTAATGGATCCCTGAGGACTTTTGTCGGATTTTGTGTTGGGTGTCTGCAGCCACTGCCGAACCAGTTGAGAGGGTGTAAGATTGGCTTCTATCAATGCAGCATCACTAAGTTTCTTGTATTTTGGTTTCTCCTCTGTTGTGGAATCTTCAACTTCCCTCTTTTTCTCTTCAGTCTTGCTGTTGGGTGCAGTTTCCTTCAATTTTGGAGAAGATAACTGTTCCATCTGAAACTCTTCCTTTAGATGTCTTAATTTCATATTGAGTAAATTCATTTCAGTATCAAAAACATCATTTCTCCTGGTTTCTTTCTCTGCTGATCTAGACTTGTCACGAAATGATCTTGGCTTACATTCTTCTGACTTTGGCTTTTCTATTTCATCGAATGTTCTTGGGGGTTTCAAATTAGACATACGATCTGGCTCTGAGTGGGATTTTTCTTCTTCTAAAGCTGGCAGATTAATGCCCCTTTCATCAGGATCTCTCTCATTATCAATCTTTGTCCTAGCTTGTTCATCCTTCAAGATGTGCTCCAATCGAACCTCATCAACATCCTTTTCATCGATGGACAACTGATTAACAAGATCCTCCCTTTCACAAGCCATTGCACATGCTGCATCAGCTTTAGATTCCTCAGTTTCCATTTTTTCTGCTTCTGGTTTTTCTTTTATCTCCTCCATCAAATTAGATGACCTTCTTGATTTGGATTTGGTTTCTCTGTCTGGTGTTGGGACATATTCTGGATACCGATTAGCATGTTGCTTTTTGACTGGTCGAAAGAATGGATGCTTCATGGCATCCTTTAATTTGATTCTATCAGTTGGCATGAATTCCAACATCATTTCAACAATCTCAAGAACCTGCCGATGTTCACTTCCCTTGTCTCTTATATAACCCTGTAAGAACAAACTTTTACCTTAACACCTCAGAAACAAGTCAAGTATTCCTCATATTAAGCACCCCATCAACTTCAATTTGATTCCTCAAGTAACTCTCTAAACACCCAGTATTGCAACAGAAGAGTCTCCAAGAAAATGGTAATTTGATATCGAGAGACATTAAATGTTGGGGATGGAAACTAGAATTATTCATTTGGGGTGATTCTAAACTATGGAAACAAAATAAAACTTTGAACTGCAATTAAAAGAATTCTGGATTCCCGAAGGTTTAATTTTTAAGCACACTGGGGGCTTAATACGAGGACTACAACAAATATTATAGTTATTTTTTTTAACAAATGATAAAAAATGAATACTTCTTCCCTATTAAAAAGAAAATCAAAAAATTGAATAATGCATTTCATTAAGATTTGATCTTAATAATTCTAAAATTAACCTTAACCTTATTGCTGTCCAAAAAGTGTTTTAATTAACTTTTTCCATTTAAACTACTTCAAATATCTCTAAATCTATGGTATTAATTAGGTTTCTATGTTATATTTTTCATAGAATGTTTAATGCCGAAAAAGACTTACAAATTAATTTATTCAATTAATTAAAATAAAATAAGAACAAAGAAAAATCAAGTCACTGTGTATAGTTGCACTCCCATGCCATTCAATTTAATTCATTGTAATTTGTTAATTATCATGTATGCCACATTTTCACAAAACGATAAGTTGTAAAAAAAAATGTTGTATTTTCATTTACCTGAAAGTCAATATTTTTTACCCCAAATTTTTTTTTGCCCTTTTGAAAACCTTGTACTTTTGTTCAGATAAATTTAAACTGCTTATCCAAAATGTTCAGCTACAAAAGAAACAGGATCACACTCAATTCTCCAAAGGAATATGGCTGAAAAAAAAACATTCTACAGACCCTTATTTTGAAAAGAGTGTTACCAGAAACAAAATTTTCTAAAGGCCTAAACAGGGATCAGAAACAGTGTTAGTAACAAACTTACAAACTTCTATCTATGTAGACCCATCTTCAGTTTTACATAGATTGCAAAATACATTTTAATTGTATTTATAATTCTACATAGACCTTGAAGATTTTAAACAGATATGATGGTCAGACTACTGCTGATTTCTTTCACTGCAGAAAAGCTATTTCCCTGATTTAAGACAATCAAAAACAAACATACCATGGAAACTTAAGACCTATCCCAGTACATCTATAAATTGCTGAAATTTATTTCAGCATATGTGATCTGATTTCTTGGTGGCATGACAAAGGTATTGAAAGTATTGTCTAAAATAACCAGCTATTTTAGTGCCTGTTTAAAAATCTGCATTGTAATTTGTGACAAGTTTTTTTTTTTTTTTAAATGATAATGGCACACTTTATAAAAGAATCTAGAATATCTTGAACTGTGGCATACAACAGGGAATTAGTTGTTATATCTGAATGAAGGTGATAACCAAAACTAACTTTGTAAAATGTCACAAACACATGCAAAAGTAGACAATACATTCCAACATTACTTGAAACAATCAACATCACTCACATTTAGTAAAACATCAACATGCAAAAAATCCCCTAATTAATTTGCTCTCATTGTTAAAAAAAGATTTACACTTATATTCTCTGCGTTAGATCATAAAGATGAAAGAATATAAAAAAGCTTCTGAAGATATGGATAAGCAATTACAAGCTTATAAAGTCAAAACTCTGTCGCTTAAAACTTGATTAGCCCAATCGCCATGGATATCTTGAACATTATTATCAGTCCATTGTGAGTTTTTAGCACATATATTTGAATAGCCTTTTAAATTATGTATCATGTCTTAAAGTCCCTGAACTAAAGTTCAAATTTCCTCATCAGACCAGCGCCCACATCTTTGTGAACTTCATATCAATATTTTGTTTGTATTGTTTATTATTACATCTGTTATGTCTGAAGATTTGTTTTGATTGTGCTTGGTTTAGTGTCAATGAACTTCAAAATGTCATCCAGTCCTGTATATATTTCTCAATTTTTCAATAACATTTATTCATAAGACTTTTTGAAGATTTAAATAACAGCTGTAGTGTTTTGATCTACATGTCTCTATTAGACATGAACATCCTTAAATTACAGCTAATAACCTACATAACATAACCTTATCCATTTAACAACACTTAAGACATATATAATTTCTCAGGCCCTGATCCAATTCAGAATCAAAATTTTCTTGTGATTCATTTTTTGCCAAAATAATGTCTTTGCATAAGTTTATATTTGTAACAATTTTGATTACATCATAAAGGGGCCAATTATGGCTAATTAAGGAAAATCTGCTAAAGTCAGTTATCTCCCTTCTCCATGCAAAATCCCATAGACAATGTATCTAACCCAAATTTAAAGAAACCATTGAATAAATTTGCACAACTATTATAATTTATCTACGACTAAGTAAGACTGATATTTTATTAGGAATGGGTCAATCCTAAACTGCTTGAAATATGTTAAAATTGAAAAAGCCGATTTCTGAAGTGAACTGCGCTGACAGTAGTTTCTACTTTTGGTATTTTATATATAAATCCATCCTTGGAGGTCAAACAGAAAAACAAAAATTATTTCTTCATATTAAGAATAGAGCTGAGAAATAAATTTACCTTAAGAGTGATGTCAAATGCTTAAAAAGTCATAGATTTTTAGAAAACATACATACACAGACCCTTGTGATTTCTCATTAAGCATTGTCAAGTAATTTACTTATAAAAATCAACCCTATCTACTTTAAAATTGCTCACAAATAATGGAAATTACTTTTAAAAAGATTTGGTTTATCATCTGACATCTACATCAACCATGTTATTTGATTGGGGATTTAGAGATGGTAACATCTCAAGATGTGGTGCAGTCTCCTGGACATTTAATCATCATCTTTCAATTTTTCAAGTCTTCAAGGTAAAAGAGAAACTTAGTCCTGTGATAAAAAATAATCCAGAATACATGATTACAGTGCTTATATTGCAGTTTTAATCTTGAAATTCACTATAGAACCTTCAAATATAAGTCACAGGCCCACACATTTGAGCAAGATCAAGACAGTCCTAATTATTGTAAAAATAATTTGCTATGTCTGGGGGTGTTTGAAGTTTCCAATGACCCCATCCTATGACCCTGACTGATACATTCTTTGGCAGTGTGCTCCACTTAATTTGTTTAAAGATTATTATTAGTTATTGTTTGTGTTTTCGTAGAGAAAATTTTTAGAACAGCCTTTCAATAAACTGCTATGTTTATTTTTTAACTTCAGTGAACAATAGTCAAATTACTTTAGCAAGAGTTTGCAGTTTAACATAAAAGTTTTTTTTGATATCCAGATGTAATCTAGTTCCAGAAAAATTTATCTGGGTGTGTGTTGGCAGTTGATTTTTCTGTTGGTTGCTTTCCTTTCATTTCTATTCTATAATCTTTTGGGAGAGGGGTAAGGAAATCTTATTCTATGGGTGTGTGCTTTCTTTTTGGTAATTTCCTGAATCACTTCATGGAAATTCTGTCGGTGGTTAGGTTTTCTACCAAATGCATAAAAAGATAAATGCATTTCTGTAGGTGATGGGATGAACAGAAAAGTGCCTTCACACAATCCCATATATTTATATCTGGGACAGCCCTAATTGCACAAGGCTAATATCTATAAAGCCGAATAATAATCAAATTAAAATTTCAAAATGATTTACAGTTAATTCATACTTGTCCAATTGTTCACAGTAAACATACGACTATTCCTTTAAAACATACATGGTAAACAGGGAGGGGACTTTGAAAAGGAGGATACTACTGTAGAGGCTTTTTTAAAACTCACTAAGGCAGCAATTTCAAAGTGCCTCAGCTACAATGAATTTTATAATAGAACAGATCCGGGTTCAACAACAATAAAAAAGAATCCCGTCTTCCTCTGAATGCCCAAAGCCTGTTTTGAAGTCAATATTTAAAACCCAAATATGTACATTTTCTACCAATATATGACTATCTACCAATAGGTTTGATGTTCCTACCTTGAATGGTTTACAATTTTCCCTGACATATCGCCCTGCCGAGCTCTTGGGATCCCAGTCTAATCGTCCTTTATAGAAGTACTTGGTTTTCCTAGACGAACAAAAGCGTTTATAGACAAACATGCTCTCCTACTCATGCTAAAAATGATACAAGTTTCTCTCTGTTAAGTATGTCTGCCATTTCTGCTTAAGCATGACTTTTACAGAAATTTAGATTTAAGCACTGCCAAACCTGCATGTTGCAAACTTCTTTACGAAGAAAGAGAAATGGAAGTCATAATACATTATTTTGCTCTTTTAAAATTCTTTTACTTCAACATTTTGAATTTTCTATTTAAAGCTTATCAGAAAAAAGGAAATGATCTTAACATTTTGTCTTTCATGCTTTTTTGCATAAAGCATTCATTTTTTTTAATTTTGAGAAAAAAAATCTTCTTTGCAAAACATCATTAACACAGAGAACATACATCACTAAAAAAAAATTCACTGTACATGCTGTACTTCAAAAGCAATAATTATTGAAAGGGCATTCATCATCAGGCCACAAGCAGGCAGGCAAGGCAAGGCCTGGGCAGACAGGCAAGACATACTTACATAGAGAGGCCTACAATTTTCTCTAACAAAACGCCCTGCATTTGTTGTTGGGTCCCAATCAAGTCGGCCATGCCAGAACAAATCTGTTCTTTATAATCAAAACAAGAACCATGGGTCAAGAATGAGTAAACTGTATTTAAGTACATTTCACTTAACAAAGTCTCTCGAATTTAGATACAGTTTCAGGTTTAAGGAAACTGAACATAAAATCAACAAATTTAGTAGAGAATCACATATACAGAAAGGCAACTATCACAAATTTATACATATCTAAACATTTTCTTGTTTATCTCCAAAAATGTTTTATTTTGTGGAATTCCAAAATATTTTTATTCTCATAACAAGGTTGATGTTTTTGCTATTCAAATGCCTTCATTAATGGAATGTTGACAAAGCAATAGAGATTTTCAGCATCTTGTATAAACTTAATTTTACACAAAAAATCCCAAATTACATTGAATATCTTTACCCATGCAAACCATTCCCTCAAACACACCTTTTCATCCATTTCAGAAATAATCAGGAAACATCGATAGACTTAGTTAAGTGAAACATACTTATACATTGTAAAGAGCAATTTCTGTGTTGGTTTTATGCAAGTACAGTTCAAGAAGATTTTTGTTTTGAACATTCATTACTTGAATTCCATGGATGTGTCAAAGTATAAAGTTTATATTGAAAAGGGTCTTTTATAAATGCTCATTACAATACAAAGAGAACATGGTTTTAGCATGAATATTGATAACAATTGTTCCTTGTAGAATAATATATCCTTGAGACCACAAGTGCAATTGATATCACAATATTTGTGCCCTAAAATTTTAAATATATATCAAAGCTTAAAGAAACATTCCACAACTGCATAAATGTCATCATTGAGGATTTATTGCTCCAGGACACTATTTCAAAATATTGCACAATGAAATTTAGTTATTCATGGAATATTGTACGTTTTACAATAAATGGAGTATTTTGATAATGTATAATTTGATAATTGCATCAAAAGGTAGAGGTTGTTTTTTTAAATATCTTAAGGCTTTTCCAGTAAAAATTCCACAAGGGGAGTGGAATGCCACTTATTTTTTTTCCACCCACTTCGTAAAAAAGATTAAAAACATATATAATAATATATAAGAATAAAATGTTTATAACCCTCCTATTTAAAAAAAATATGTAGCAATTTGGCTATTAAATGGAAAAGCTCTTATCTTTACAAATGTATTTTATTTTCTAGGGCAGCAGCAATAAATATATGTGAAAAGTTATGGCCATAATAAGCACCCATGTCCCAATAGTGCTGCTGCCTACATTTTATTTCTAAAATAGCAGTACAACTTCAAAACTATTTTAATTAACTAAAATGGAAAGACACAAGACAAGTCTTAAAATTAACACAATCTTCTAACAAATTGTAAATGGAACTTTTTGGCTTTCACATACAAAATACTAAAAATTACTAAAGGTTCAAAAGTTTTAGCCTGTATCGCTCACCCAGCATTAGGGCAAATAGAAACAAACATTTCAATTGGCAAATTCTTGCAATCATTGTTAAATATATAAAGGTTTTCTGTCAAATATTATTTCATTTGGACAAGCAATTTCATGAAATTTTTAAGTATCAGCCAATCAAAACAAGAATCATCCATTTGGTAAAGTACCAGAGAAGATATAGTTATGTATTAATCAATCAGAATCAAGACTGCCACATTATTTGTCCAATCAGGACCTTTCAAATATTGTTCCTTTCAACCTAGCGGTTTCATATAATATTATTGGTTTTTAGCCAATTCGAAACAAGATTCATCCATGGCACCATGTTTTTTTATCCAATCAAAATGAGCAATTTTGGAAAGGACCTTCCATGCTTCCTGTCACGTTTGGTTCCATTTGGCATAGTGGTTTCAGATGAAAAGATGAAAATGTAAAATTTTACTGACAGATGCCAAGTGATGACAAAAGTTTAAAAGGCCTTTTGCCAGGTGAGCTAAAATGCACTAAAATGACTTTGGAGGAAATTACACTGCATATACTGGTTCAGAAAAATTTCTTTGGTTTATATAAATTCCCAACACCATAGCAAACAAATCAACCATAGAGATTAAAAAAATGTGACTTCTATCAGGTGACCCCAAAGAAATTTTTCCACAACAGCTCTGAGATCAAAGAGAAAATAGTGTAATAAAAGACATTTAAACATACATTCAATTTGTTACTCAGAGTTTATAAGGACAGGAAGGGCAAAGTAGGAAATACAAAGAAAAGGGGAATGTTAGCTATAATGCCATTCTCTCATCTTGATATATTTAATATTATGCCTGAATAAAAAGGAAATTTCCCTTTAACTCATTTATATATACATATATATTATAACCATTCTGACATTAATAGTCCACAGAATTAATTGCTGCTTTGAAAAACAAGGTATACAAACTATGTTTAATTTTTACAAAAATATATATATTTTAGATACTTTTTTAAAAATTTTCACTTTGCAATTTACAATAATTAAAATAATTGCAGAAAAGAGAGCATTTAAAAATGGTAGACAGCAGATATCAAATGAAAGAAAGTATAAATTAAGTCTACTTACTTGGTTTTTTTAATCATTCTGTATGGTAGAGTTCCCAGTATCCGTTCCATCATTGCTAAATGTTCTTTATTATCATGTGTCTACAAAATTAATTTTACATTACATGATCTTAAAGAATCTTACAAAGCAAGGTGTTGATTATAGCAGTTTCTAAAGGCAAGATACAAACAGTTAAAGTTTCAAACTTAAAGTCTTGGTAAAAGATTTGAAGTTATTTTTAATTTTCGAGTTTTAGAAATAGGAATATTAACATCTTACAGGCAAGTCTTAACAAATTATAATTCAAATAAATAAATCATCAATATGATAAAAATGCTTCTCCATTAAGACTGCAAAACTGCATGTTACATTGCTATAACTTTTTCTACAGTTGTTGTGAATCAGAATTTTCCACAATGGCTGCCGATGTGAAAACTATAAAATGGAGAATTTCTTTACAATAACAATCCACAAAAAAACCAAGTACTTTTATGAGCGCTGTGTGATTTTTCTTTCTTGGTCTTTGTTTGTGTTATGTTTTGTTACACTATTTTTTGTGTTTCATAAAACTTCTCAAATTGAGATTTTCCCCAGATATTGAAAATGCTGTCATTTGATTGGTCAGTTTTTTAGTTGAGGAGAAAGTTGAGGAAATCCCCATCAAAGTCAGATGTTTAATAAAACTGATGCCAGATAACATAGGCAAGATTATGTTCTATATCTGTGGTGTTATTATTGTTGGGAGTTGATGCAATTAAGTGCCATGTTCATTTTTCTAGATGTCTCTCTCTTCTCCTACATTAATTAACGCTCAACTTTAGTTGTAGTTGTACTTATAATTCATCTGTTTGATGGTCTTCATAAAGTTATATTGCCATACTTTTGACCAACATCTGACAGAGTTAATGTGCATTTGGCAGAAAAAATTACATCAACAGACACTTTCCATGTTAACTGACCAAACTTACCTGATTGACTGATTGATTGAATGTTGTTTAATGTCCAGTGGCAAGTATTTCATGCATAATCAGGACGAGAGCATATTAATGAATGATGATGATGAACCTTGCTTTGTACTAGACCAACACGCTGAGCCGGATTTTTAACGTGCTAGCTCACGAAAGCAACAGTCCGCAGAAAGACATTTCACTTTACCTAGACACATTAATCTGACTCTGGGCCGACCAATCTTTGCTCTTACTCATTTATACTGTGTGCTTAGCGGAGAAGCAGCAAATACCAATTTTAAATTCTTTGGTTTGACCCGGCCGTGGATCGAAACCACGACCTTCCGCACTCAAGGCGAGCACGCTAACCATAACACCAACGAGGCGGTTTTGTCCAAGTAAATCAACCGGTTGTGGTTGAAAAAATATAATAATTAAACATAACTTGGAAATACAATTTTTCGACTTCTAGCATCGAAATGGATATGGTTTAAAGAATTTTACGGCAAAGTGGCGAACATGTGATAGTGAAATCTCATCCTTATTACATGTATTAAACGTGGCAATTAAAATGACAAGACACACCTAAAGAGTAGTAGGCCCGTCGTAGAATACCATGTTAGAGTTCAAAGAGATAAGACTAATCAGTCAAAAACTAAAAGGTAAAAGGGGAAAAAGGCTTGGAATCCAGTGAGTCCTTTACAAAACAGCATTGGGAGGAACAGTTGCGCCAAACGGGTAGGCATGCCCGTCTCGCGCGCGTCAAATCATAATTTGACACTGATTTTAACATTGAGGATTTTTCGACGGTGCTGCATATGATACAGTATAGCTAACTCCTCGTAATAGAGCACCTGTTTCGTAAAGGTGCTCTTGCTTTCGTTCGTTTTGTTTGCAATATGTTTTTAATTTGTTTAAAGTATTTTTTGGGACAGCAGCTTTAAATATCTTGTATAGGTGCCTTCGTTTACGTGTATTTTTAATCAATACAACCAAAAAAATATGTCTATCTAGTCCTAACAATTATCAGTGTTCATGTACTCTTTGAGACAATTTGTATTTTCCATGATCTAATTCCATGGCCTGTCAGCGTGTAAATGCCATAGGTCTTTGTTTTGTATCTAATATATGTGTTTTTTACGGAATATAGTCATAAAACGTATTATTCATCTGCTGTTGCTGGCCGTTTTAAAGAGGCAAATGTAAAAAATGTTGTTTCCTCCTAATGCTAGTATAATATACCTATTTTTATGAGCGTTTCATCATCTTTTTCCCTTATGTCAGTGTTTTCTGTAGAACTCTGGGTCCCTAAATAATAAAAAAGTCTATCAAAAACTTTATATTAAACTAATGACAGGGGAGTAAAAGTAGGATTACAAATTTGTTTAGATCAACTGAAAGATTTGTGCATTTCAGATTTGGTTCGATCGTTGGTGAATAGGATGACGAAGGTATTACGATTAGGCAAAACTGTTTTAACATGCACACCGTTTATGTTCCGCATATGAAAGTCACAGTTAAAATATTTTAATATGATAAGTAACTATTATGTAAAGAACGATAGGAATTCATATAGTGCATAAACAGTGCAGTGTATCAAAAGTTTGAATGAAAAAATGCGTGTTGTTTCTATATATACGCTGCAGATCATTTTGTTCATCGTCGTCAAACAAGAAAGCCAACAACACCAGTTATTTTTTCCATGTTCTATATCCAAATATTAGATTACTTTAATTTTGTTAAATATGGAGCGGAAGTCAAAGTTCAAAAAACGATATACATTGAATGGGTGAAAAAATCATACAAGAAAGCACTCAATTTAGTAAGAAGAGTAACTGAACACTGATAATTTTGAGGACCGAATTCACATTTATTATTTGATTGTTTAATGACGTGTGCTTAATGACCAATGACCAATGACCAATACATGTGCAAAAGAACTAGAATATTCGGCATGGTTTTTTAAAACGAAATTTTTTCATTCAAAATTATGATGAATATCATACTGCACTATTGATATTGCATTTTTACCAATGAGTGTAATCATAAAAAATATATTTTATCTAATGCCGTTTGAAAGAAGACAATGCAATTAATAATCTTCATTTTTTGTATCTTCCTATTTCTAGTAATTTACCAGTTATCATGTGCTGTGTGTAATCTTTTCCCATTATGTCAGTGTATTCTCTGGACCTCGGATTCTCTACATAACATAAGAAGCGAACATAAAATATTAAACTGTAAACAAGAAAAATGAGTAGAATAATAGTAATGATAACTTAAATTATTTCAAATTCATAGGTTGGCATAACCAAAACCTTCCGTCAACAAACTTGGAGTTCCTCTTATGTTTTGGAAAAACAGTAAGATTCTTTAAGGCATAAACTTTAATCTGTTTCTGTGATAAATATAGGGCAAGGGAATTATAACGCTTACTTGTTAAACAAAAAAAAACTTAAAATGCTAAAAAGATTTGCAACGTGAATTGGCCTCAAATTGAGAAAAAGTACATAAAGGAAAAGAATTGTCTTTTACTTTTGATTTGCATTAGCACCATAGTAGTTTTCATTAAGTACCAAAGGCCAAAAGCCGTTTATAATCACGTATAACTCTGGGGGCTTCTTTTCGTCTTCTTTGTTTTGTTGTGTTTTTCTGTCTTATTTCGGCTGTTCCTGTTTCTTCTAATCAATAGTTACAGCTAACAATACGATATAGCGGTCCCTTTCTATTTGCTAGTAGAATGGATTGTAGAAGTTTAAATTCTACTGTCATGTGGTGGTTGGCTGTTTCATGGACAATCATGCCACATCTCCTATTTTTACATTGAATGGGGAAAATGTGCATCGAAAATCATTGTTGCACATTTCATTATTTAATGCTTTTTTAATGTGATTACCAAAGTGACTATAGAAATTATTGTTCCCCTGATAATTAACATTATTATTATACAGAATTTTCATTGTAAATTATTATCAAATTCTAATTTCATACCATTGAAAAATACGGTTTTGAAACTTTTATAACGTCATTGCCATATATTACGCGAGATCAAATAATTCGTCGATGCATGTAAAACACATTTATACGACAAATCAAATTATTTTCGTCCTTGTAGGTGTGGAAATAGTTATTGTGACATAATATATATAAATTTCTTCCATATTCAGATAATTGATTATTGGAAATCTTCATTTCGTTCAATTTGAGTCAAAAGAATATTGACTGGTAACAATGCTCGTGATACTCTCTTGCATGCTCATGAGCAAAACTATTTTGTCTAACGCGAGATCAATGAGTATTGGTTTTTGTTTGTTTGAATAGGGTTTAACGCCACTTTCAACAATATTTCAGTCATATCGCGGCGGTCAGTTTTTCTGGTGG
>JAULBM010198197.1:0-17424 GCA_032357055.1 Geukensia granosissima
GCCAAGCGGTTTCAGAGGAGTTGATGAAAATGTAAAAAGTTTACGACGACGACGACGGACGCAAAGTGATGAGAAAAGCTCATATGGCCTTTTAGGCCAGGTGAGCTAAAAGGATGTTTTTTAATCTCAGACCACACTAAGATTTCCCGACATATTTACTGCTGAGGCTGAGGAGAAAAACCAACACAATCTGTAACATTTTAATGAAAAGTATGTCAGTTTTGCCATTTTGAGATAAGTTGGTTAGTTAATGAATCTTTGAATAGAGTTTGAATTGTATTATTGTCTAGAGTTGCGTAGATAGAAGTGTTCAGTCAACGGCCCGATAGTCCGAATTGCCAATAAATTGTCTCCCTTTTTGGCAAATAGTTTTCAGTCATATCGTTCTACATGTTCCCCATCAAAATTATTTTTATCCGATCGGTAAAAAAATTTCAAAAAACTAATTTTCACTCCAGCTGTTTCAAGATTGGTCAGTGGTAGTAGAGAGGAACATTTCAAGAACTCTTATTTTTTTAATAATAGTTTGCCTATACATGTACCATGACGGCATACCACAGCTGAATATAGTTTTTCACACATCAGTCACGGAGCTGTCATTGAAGTAGCAACACGTGCTGCCGAGCAGGAACTTCGACCGTAGTACAACGTGGAGTGATGGCGTAATGACCAACTCCTAACATCGCCCTCTACGCAGTGACCCTCTGGCAACCAGCCCTGCTGCAGTGTGTTGAGGTAAGACGCGGCCATAAAAATCACTTCACAGCAGAACCGGTCTGCTCTGTTCGGCACCGTGGCCCCGAAAAGCGCCGTTGTAGTCTAACCAAATTCAACAAGTTACAGAAAGTCACCTCCAACGACGACAGCTTAAACAACGACCTAGAATGTGGAAAAGTTACAACAACTCATCATGCGAGCCTCCTTAAAAAATTATTACAACACCATTTCCAACGACAAAGTTACGTCAATACCATAAGTTCCGCCAGGGACCGTCCGACTGAGAGCAATAATTTGCTGTGTAGGACGTTAATAACTAACAACCACCACCACACCAGCTGGGAAATTTTGAATATAAAACCATAAGGCGGATCCAGACTTGTGGGGAATTCGACGTACATACATGACATAAGTGGATCTTACTTTTGGAAAGGAGAACCTGCTAATACATACTCACCTTCATGCAAACAAAGGCTAAAAAAGATCTAATCACCCTTAAGCCCCACAGAAATATTTTCAAATCCAGAATAAACAATAGGAAAGAGATATTACAAGTTAAATTATGCATTTAAGCTTAGTTGTTTTACTTTTAATATTTTTTTCTTGAAAAAAAAACAACATTATTATTAATTACTCGCATATTGATGCGTGAGGTGTTTTTTAATAACCACAATGAAATATTGGACTATGCTTAGCCCCAAAATTGGTCATTTGTTTAATTGGCATAAGGGACCGTTTATTCGTTGAGACCATTCTGATTTTAGGCGGAGAGAACCGAAAAAGATCTATGATATTTTCAAAACCATCGAATTGATACATGCATGCAGCCGTACACACTAACTTAAATATATCATCAAATCACAACAGGCTAAGGGGACGACCATTTAACTCTGAAAGGAAAGGGGTGGTTATGTTTTTTTCCACACACAAAAGTACCCATAAATCCAACTTTATGAACAAAATTTAAGCAGGTATAAAAAAATCTGAAGCCATGCCCCCTTTAGAGTAATGTTAAGTTTCGAGAAAAAACATTTGAATCTAATCTTTGCGATATCTCCTGATCGACTACATGACCTTGTTGACTTGATGCAATTCCTCACATAATGAAGGGTCATTTTTAGGTAGAATATAAAATCTCAAGTAGATAAACAGTAACAACGTGCTTGGTCAGCAATCATTCTTTTTTTGAGTTGTGATTGTGATCTTCCTACTTGTGGCGGAAAGCTTTTTTTCTTTCGTGGCTGTCAAGTTATCACACAGAAAGCCTTGCAGACGCTGGTTAATTGCAAGATGTAAAGACTGGCCGTGAACCACAGCTGATCTAGTGTCTTTAAAATGCCACACATACGTAAATGTTTATTTAATTCGTCGCTTATTTGGAAAAAATCGGATACCACACTTTAATTTCCAACTGTTTTTCTTCAAGCACTGCTGATGAGTTGTAAATCTACGAAGTGGCTATACATTGCATCAAATTGATATTGATATATAGCGATACATTTATTGCTACCACTGGGTATATGTCACTGCTGGTGGACTGTTCTTTCCCGAGCACATTCGAAGCCAATTTGCCTGAATGGCATGATTAATTACATAATTATGTAAATGCATCTAGTTTTTTTCGTTCAAAATTTATTAAAAAATTGCCACTAATTTCTAAGGCTCTTCCTTCTGATTCAGAGGTTATCCTTAGCTTAGTTTGGATACCTGTAGTTTTCTGTTGTTCTTTTTGGTTCTGATGTTTGTGTAATATTAATTTCCATTGTATTAACAACCCGATTTTCAAGTTTTTGACTTCAAGAATTGGTGACGAGCTGTCAATCTACGCAATGGCCACACAATGCATCAAAATGACATTGGCATTTTGTGATACATTTACTCAACATTTTCTTTTGTTACATGTAACACATATAGTATAGGTCAGATATGAAAAAAGTAGACTCAGTTCACCAACATATAATATGAAAACAAATTTTCATAACGTAGGCTATATTTAGTAATTGCGTATTTTTTCTTGCGATAACTTGCACTATGTGTACGCCTTCATTTTTTTCTTTTTCGACCAGTCTCTAATTTGAAAATTATCTTGCAGTCCATCTGTTTATTATTTGCCCTATTCAAGCTATTTAAAAGAGCCAACAGAAAACAAACTTTCATAACGTAGGCTAAGGTAGGAAGCTAAAGAAAAGCGAATATTTCAAGATATTCAACATCGGATAAAGTTGGTTTTTTAATAAAAAAGAGAATCGGAAGCTTCTGAAACAATGGTTGTGATTATTAGAGTAAATATAAATAACGAAAACACAAAATCATTTGTCAGGTAGAAGCTGTTATAACAATAAATCTAAGTCCTTAGTTTGAGATGTTATTTGCGCTAATTAAATGACAAGTATTCATGGCTTAAAAAGGTAACGACACCTCAGTAAAATTTACTGACAACGTTGTTATTTATTTCATGTTTCTATTTCATTACAGAGTTTGTTTCTTGTGCTGTGTGGAGAACTTACAAAATCTCTCCGTGCTTGAATACGTATGCTCTTATATTTTACAGTTATGGCGTATTTATTCTTGAGATAACTAGCTCTATGTACGCCTTCATTTTTTCTTTTTCGGACAGTGTCTAATTTGAATATTATCCATCTGTTTATTATTTGCCCTATTCAAGCTATTTAAAACAGCCAAATCATTTAACAAAATCTTGATGTACCCTGTGTTTGTTTAAACATTGTGTTTGATTTTATATGTATTACTGTCGGGCAACTTATGAATGATTTTCTTAGATTTTTTTGCCCGTGTATATCTGTAAAGTTGTTGACCTTACCCCGCATTTATGTTTTTCAACGCACAGATGTAGTGTCATCGACATCTAGCAAAGAATTCCGCTCAAACCGGTGCTAGGGGCCGTCTTGAACTTGCAGTGAGGTGCGAGTTTTTACTCCGTGTTGAAGGCCTCACTGTGACTTTGAGATGAAGAACAGCAATCAAAGCGCTGTTCCTTTGCTTGGAATTAACTTGTACATATGAGATTTTTGTGTCATGAATATTTACACCATATCCCACCTTTTTTCTATAAAATGGCAAATTCTCTTTGTGATCTTCTTTTATTAATATAGATTAATGTTTTACATCATTTGTTGAAATAATAAATATTTAGTTGGAATCGATGTTAATCAGATCTGGTACACCTTGTATTTAAAATCTATTGAATATTTTATTTCAATTTTTCAGAACCATCTTTGTTTTCTAACACAACTGGAGGTGACAGACACAGAGAGACACAAATGTTACTTCAGCGAAAACTACAGGAAGGAAAACTACTACGTGAACAGAAGAAAAAACTTCAACAACAGAAAGAGGAAAACGAACAAAAATTAAAGGAAACTCAAGATCGTCAAACACCATTCATCACATCACCATCCATTCAAAATGTGTGGAAATCTCCTGCCAAGAGGTTATTTGAGGATGGAGGAAATATAAATCGATCTAAAACTACACAAGATAAAAGTGACTTAAAGCGTAGTCAGTCTGTCATGGTTTTACAACAGCAGCCTAAAGGGAAACAAGAAAGATCCAAGTCGATTTCTGAAGTTGACGTGGAAATGGTTAATTTGGAAAAAGAAAAATTGAGTCTTCAGACAAAGCGAACAGAAAATAAAGATAAAACAAAAGTTTCTCAAAATCAACAGTGTGGGATAAATCTTAGTGGAACTAGACAGGAAAATTTAAATCATTCAGTGTTGGAATGTACTAGACAGGAAAATTTAATTCATACAGTGTTGGAATGTACCAAACAACCAGAGATTGAAATCCAAAAAACAAATGAAATCGTTACAAGGAACCAGGACTGTAATCAAGTTATTGTTTCTGATAATTTAATTGAGAGTGAGAGAAGGAATTCTGATGAGATTGATGGAAGCCGTCCAGTTTCAGGAGTTTCTATGGAAATAGGAACAGAGGAATCATCTAGTCAGTCACCGCATGTAATCAGAAAACCCTCGCTCATTTCTGCCGATGTTTGGAACATTCCGTCATCAAACAAAGAAAACAGTGTTATACCTGCAACAGAACATATTTCTGTAAGTGAAACCTCGATTGGTAATGAAAGCATTAAGCAATTGCTTAACAGCACTGGCAGTTCTGGAAATGATTCCACAACTCTGATCAGTTCAGCTAATCATTCCAGAAGTGCTTTTGTTCCTTTTTCACAGATTCAAAGCAGAAAGGAAGTCAGCACTGATTCCGGTAAGAATCCGTCCGTAAATGATATATTTATAACTTTACCAAATAACTTTGATGTATCCAACCTTCCGTCCCATTATTTGGAAAAAATTGAACAAGGAGCTGATGGTCACAGACAGTTAATAATGATGGGTGGTCCGTCCACTTCTGTTCCAGAGTCACAGAAGAAAAATCCTGAAGTCTCTGCAAGCAAAGTTGCTTTTCAACCTGTTTTACAAAGTGGAATCATTGCTCCAAGTAATATGGTGACACAAATGGCTACATTGCCAGGCAATATTGCTTTTGACAGTACAAACTCTCAGCAGAAAACTGCCAACATATTACCACAACAAGTTTTATCACCTGATGGCAAAATTATCTTACCTGCAAACTTTGCATGTGGTAGTGGAATAATATTTGGTCAAAGTGCTAGCTCTGTAATGAACCCTGTTGGAAATTTTAATCCAGTCACGTTGCCTGCACAAACGATTATCATTCCAGCCAGTGGGAGTGTAACTTCTGGATCTGCTTGCAGTCAGCTCTTGAAACAAATGGCTCAAAGCACAGGAACTGCTGCACAAATCAAACTATCAGAAAAAAGTAGACCTATAAAAGAATCTATAGGTATTTCTACTCGTAGTGCGTCAGATGTTGTTTCCAGTTCATCACATATTCACACCAATTTGAACAGTATAAACAAATTTCAACAAAGTGGTTTGTCAACAGCTAGTATTGTGAAAACATTATTGTCTCCTGGTATAACTGTCAGTTCAACCATTCCCACACAAATCATGCCAGGTACACCTACTTCATCTTCAATGGTTGTTTCTCATTCAAGTTCAGTTTTGTCATTACCCTCATCTACATTGTTAAATTCACCTACGAGAACCTCAGCCTCATCTTCTTTTACAATTGGGAGTTCAACTCCAACAACATTGTGTTCTATAGTTCCACTCAACAGCCAAGAGAACATGGAAAATTCTCAACCTCAATCAAATCCATCCACTCCTAAGAAATCCACTAAAAGTCGATTTGCACCAATTCGTCCAAAAGCATCTCCTGTCAAGACAATCTCCTCAATACTGAAAGACACAAAAATCACTCCATCAGAGCCATTTGTTTATGACAAGTCCAAACCAGTTTCAGAACTTTTAAAAGAGAAAAGGGCTCGCGAAGCTGAGCTAGCATTAAAGAACAAACAAAATTCTGCCTCTAATGGCACAGGGACCATGAATATAGACATATCACCATGCCAGAATAAATCGGGTACAGTTATACCACAGGTGTGTTCAGCATCCGAGGTTGTGAAGAATGTCCCAGTGTCTGTTGGGTCGTTCATCATTCCTGCTGATAGAAATGTCAATTTGAAGAATCTTTTTGCAGTAAATCTGCCTCCTAATGCACAATCAAATACAATTTTAGCAAACGGGGAATCAATCGGAA
The DNA here is from genome assembly GCA_032357055.1 of Geukensia granosissima. NCBI lineage: Eukaryota > Metazoa > Mollusca > Bivalvia > Mytilida > Mytilidae > Geukensia > Geukensia granosissima. Next base: position 6,379 of record JAULBM010198197.1, read on the forward strand.
AGTTACCAATACCCCCTGGAATGATCCCTGTGGGCAAATCTGGTGATGTTGTTTATGTCATAAATCCAATACCACAGATGCCAGACAGATCACCACAAAAGTCAAGACCAAGCTCACTCAATATACAAATGGAAGCTGATGTGGGTAGCTTTAAAAGCAATGAGAAAAATTGTGAAAGAAAGAAAGGTGTTGAGAGTCCAGATTTAGAAGATGATGATACTATGGATATTGAAGATGTGTTGAAAATGCATTTAGAAAAAGAAAGAGAAAGAAAGGAAAATGAAGTTACTTGTCAAACACCATCAAAACTGGCAAAAATGGAAGACGATGATCAGGGGATTCATTCCCGACCAGGTTCAAGATGTTCCGTTGACACAGAGCAGTTTAGTGGGAGAAAAAGGAAGTTTTTAAATACTGAAAATGGTCCATTTAGAATTTTTGGTCGCAAACGTTTAAATTCTGGTGATGATATTGATGATGATGTAGCTAATATAAATTTATCAGAAGATATTTTGGAAAACATTGAAACGGAAAAAAATGGATCAAACGAACAGGAGATGATAAATTCCAATCAAGAAATGATGAATCCTGTAAATGATTTTGATGACGTCATTTTGTTTGATCCGTTAGAGGAATGCAATGAAAATGACTTTGTAAAGAGACGTGAAAGCCGATCATGTACCGCTGAAATTGACAAAGGCTCACAAGAGAGTAATATGATGTCTACTTCATTTAAACAAAGTAGAGCTCAACACTACCCTGATGTTAGCATGCTGGAGATTGATGCATTGATTGATCTTGTTCAGCCGGAAAATCTGCCTGTTGCAGTTCCCAAAAAGAAAGTAAATTCTACAGGGGTTGGCGTGAATTCTTTGTCACTGAGAAAGTCTCAGCAACAACTTCTGAAACAAAAACCATTGTTAGATGAAAGAATGCGAACATTTCTACAGAAGAAAGAAAAAATAGTTTCAGATTTTGGATCTGTTGGGAATCATATTACATCTAGTTTGCCTAGCACTGTCATGTCTGTAGCTGGTGATTCTGTTGATTGTGCAAGTGTAAGACAATCATCTGATAAAAGACATGCACGAAAAATAAGTAGCAATAATTTATGCTTAGAACAGGATCTGGACTTAAATATCGAGCAGTATGAATCACAAGATCAGGAATCAAATACAATTCTTCAGAGCAGTTTAGGATTTGTTCTGCCATCAAATTTAACATCAGATTTACAGTTAGAAGGTGAGAGTGATCTACCAAAAGATGTCGCTGATTTTATCACAGATGTTGTAACTGGTGGAATAACAGGGGGAGAGTTTATGGACACCGACTATTCTGATCCATTGAAATTAGGGGAAGGAAATGAACAAAACAGTGATCAGATACAAAGGAACATTTCTGTTCAGCAAAGTTATGTTGTAAATTCCACTTCTTTACAAAGTATGCAAAATATACATGTATCTACATCTCACATGTCACAGGAAGCCAGAAATGAAACAAGTAAGTCAGGAATTTCGAAGATGGCAGAGCGGCCCAGTAATCTTGCTGAAGTTAAATTTGCAAGTCCTCAGAAGCCAGCAGGAAGAAGACAGAGAACACCCTCTGTGGAAAGAATTATGTCACAAATGACCAATACCTCTTCCTCAGATCGGAGGTCAGTACCAACACCAACATTATTCCCAAGTCCAATTCATTCCAACGTGGTCAGGAGAAGAGAAACATCAGTAGACAGGTTGACCAATCAGACACCATATTCTGATCCTGGCTATGGAAGTATAGGGGCCAGTCCCATTTTAAATCCAACACCTATATCACATTCTATTACATGTGATACATCTACGACCTCTGGTCACAACTCTAGTTTTTTGTCAACACGAGCAGATTCTGCGCAGAGTGTAGCAAGCGATGCAGCACCATTCAGTCCTGTACATTTGGCATCACCAAGATTTCAGACATCTACACCGTACCCACTGCAGTCACCTTGTCCTACTCCGAACAGGAATATTGGACAAAGTCCAATTGATGCTGTGGGACCAGTTCAGTCGTTTGTGCCGATTCAAGGCTCACACCTGCAAGTGGATAGCAATGTGACTTTAATCAAGCCAGTTGTTACTGTAGCTAGTACACAGCCCAATCAATCTTCTGGAGCACGACAATCTAGGGAACAAAGTAAACTTAGGAAGGATTTAATAGGAATTGGCAGTATTTTACCCAGAACTGAACAACAGCATGCCGCTCAGAAGCCACCGCCATCTTACAGCGATGCTCTTCTTTCCCAACTACAAGGAAATAGAGGTGACCAAAGCAAAATGTCAAACAAAGGTGCATTTGATGTTCCAATTCAGCGACAGGAAGAATTTAATCAAGTTGAAGCATTAGATAGTGAATCTGAGCAGATGCTCTCAGGACCATTCTCTTATAAACTTGCCTTAATGTCCACACGTTATGCTGGTCAAAAAACAAATAAGCATTCATCAAATTTACATAACAGATCTCTACCTGAACATTTGCTACAAAGTAACGATTCCAACATGGTGCAGAACAATGATATACTACCTCAAAACCACGATGAACAAGAAAAATCATTTCAAATAGAATCCATCAAGGCTAATTTACAAAAAAGTCTGCCATTTAATGGAAATTTCATTCCAAATTATACCAACCAGGATGTGACGAGGGGCCAGCGCAGTAAGAGGTCACATGGAAAGTCAAGACATAGGAAAATTAGTGAACATGTGATAGAAAAAATGGTGAATGATGATATTGAATTTATGGCAAGAAGAAATCTGTCACTAGATCTAGAACAGAATTCAAGTTTTAATGAAGAAGACCTTGAGAATACTTTGGAAGATTTAAAATCTGTAGATGGACAATACTTTACCCAAGATAACATGCTGGATTTTCAGAGACTATAGGTATAAGATAATCTTTAGTGAAAACATTAGCGGAGACTATAGGTCGACACTTATTTACATAACATAATCTTCAGTTAAATCATTGGGTTCTTTCAAAAGATAATTTATTCAAATAATTCCTCATTTGAATATGATTTAGAATAAGTACAAATATTTAGGACGAAATTTCTGTAAAAGTATTAGTATTTAAGGATTCCAATTTCGCAGATTGTTTTCTGTAAATGTTTGCAGGTTCTGTTTTTCAGGAATACTGCTAAGGTGAATTTTGGCTTTTCGAGTGTATTTCAATTTTTCACAGAAAAATTGAAACCACATAGATAGCGAAATTTAATACAACACAAATATTACTACTTTTACAGAAAATCACTTACACGTCCAGGAGTTTTTATTGTAGTGTAGAATTTGAAATATGTAGATATCAGAGTACTTTTTCAACTCGGATTACTTGATTTAAAAATGGATGAAAAGACAACTATGTAGCCATGCAGTGTACTTGTGTATTTTCATCGTTTTTTTTAAGTACATACCAAATCAAGTATAAGTTGGGTTTCCCTCGGCCTGCTCGCTTTTAAAATTTTGGATCAAAATTTTAAAACTTTTCAACACATTCAAGAATTATTTTCATCACTTTCACAGCAATTTAAATAAAAAAATGTTGTTCACTTCTAAAAATCTTGAAAATGACCTTCTAAAATTGACTAAACACTATTGGTTTTGCTGCAGCAAATTTGAGGTTACATAATTATTATTTGCCATTTAAAGAAAAATAACTAAAATTAAAATTTTAGCTTGCTTGCACAATCTTTTATCTAAAAAAAAATCTTGGCTATTAATTAATTGAAAATAGCCTTGGAGAAAATTCTCATTGAAGATGCTAAAATTTATTAATTTTCTAGTAACAATTCTGTAATTTAGTAATTTTCTAGTAACATGTGTTTTTTTAGTACAATGTTCCATAATATTGTATTCAAATGTAATCATAAAAACTAAAAAATGATAATATTCTACACTAAAAACCTATTTAATAGTCTATAATATATGAAAAATATTTGTTGCATTTATTTTAAATCACTCCAAACACTGCCATATAATTGAATAGTTGCTTAGGTTGTTATTGTGTTACTGAGACATTAAATATAGAATTTTGTTCATTTCTGAAATATTTCAATCTAGCCCGATAGAAAAACAGGCTTTTCATGCAGTTTCCAGATACAATTGGTAAATATAAAAGATTCTTGTTAAACAAGAGAGATTTGGAAATTTTAAATATTTAAAATACTTATTAATAATTTAATAGCATGTTTGAATTTTTCTTTTATTTGTTAAAGATTCACATGTTTGGACTTTATTCATATTTATTTATGATTCACATATTTACCTTTGTTAAAGTGATAATTTCATGACATGATTAAGAAATAAATATCTGCCCTTTTGAAGTGAAAACAAAACTCAAAATGGATGAAATAGGGAATCTATCTATTACAACACATGTCACATTTTTGTAACAAAATGTTAATAGTTTATTTGTTGACTTATTCTGATTTTTGACAACTGAATGCTGGTACATTATTTTCTGATCTCATATCCTCTTTGTAAATAATAGTTGTCTTTATAAACAAAACCTATGTAATGGGAGATAACTTGTAAATCTTTGGTATGTTTGAGTTAATCTATTTTATAAATCTAATGTAAGCATTAAGCAACACAGATAGATTTTGATCTGTTTCATTTGAATGCTTAAAGAGCTTTTGGTATTTTGTAATATTTTAAACATACTACTGATTTCAAGGGTTATCTCCCTTAACCCAAATTTCCAATATTGTTTGAAAGTTTTGTCCATGACAAGATTTCCAATTGAACATATCTTCATTTGCTTGTAAATCTTCAAGATTTTGCCAAAGTTTTTCTTTGAAAGTCAATTGCACAAGGTTATTTTAAGTTTTGGTAACAATATTTTTGTATGAAGTAGATGGTAGATCATCTACATGTAGCATGATTTAAATAAGGACTTTATGACGATCACAGAACATAATTGTTTGCAAGATTTTGAAGATTTTCAATTTTGAGAGCCTTGAACATTTGATGTGTATATTTGAATATATTTGTATATATGTATATTTTACAATACTTTTGATAAGTATGCTCTTATAGTGCTTTTTAGAAATTTACATGAGAAGTGCTTTTTATAAGTGTCCCTTAACATTATTGCCAACTAAACTTTAAGATTTTTAGTGAAACATTTTTAAATGCCTGTATGATAATGTCACATTTTTCATTATTTTAGATCCATTTTATGTGCAAACGCGTCAGATATGAAACTTGTCTGTACAATATGTCTCCTTTAAAGTTTTGTCCATAAGACATGATATGCTGTTCAAAATTTGCATTTTAGTAAAGTAGTACTTCAAAAAATTTTATTTAGCTATAATTTTTTTGTGTTTATCATTGGACAGTAGTTTACATCATAACTTTCTAAAGAAGGATTGTATTACAATATACAATTAAACCTGTATCTAAACTGAACCCTTATTATCAAGAAAACTTTTTAAATCTAAAGGTTTTTAATTAGTTATAGACTGCCTGAGATGGGATAATGATCATCATCCCCTCCTTGAGTGCAGATGGTCATATATTCTATTTCTATTGCTGGGTCAAACAAAAAACATTCAGAAATTGTTATTTGCTGCTGCTCAGCTAGGTACCAGGTGCGGATCCAGGAATTTACTTTATAGGGGGCACCTTGTATAGGCGAGGGGTCTGGGGACCGCCAAGGGCCCCAGCAGGTCCATGACAGCGCCCGGTGGGGGCCCTGGGGGTGTAGCCACACGGGAGCTCATGAGAATTAGGAATTTGATGCATTTGGAAACACAAAAATGGCTGTATTTTAGGCGTTTTTTTGTTGGGTGTGTGTGGTTTTTTTAAGGGGGGAGCGCGCTGGGTGCGCCCCCCGCCTGAATCCGCGCATGGGTACACAGAATTACGTATTAAGATCAAAGACTGGTTGGCACAGAGACTGAATAATGTGTCCGGTAAGATAGCATGACTCATTTGAACTATTGCCAAGTGATCATGCATGTCTGGTACAAAGCGGAGTTCATTAATCATTCATATAAATTTCCTTTCCTTACTTTATCTCAAATATTTGTTGCTGAATGTTAAGCAACGTTTAGTCAATTAATATATATTATAACTTCTTAGCCTTATTGTGACATATTTCAAAGTTCTAAGGATGTTCAGTTTAGGCAGGTTTTACTGTATAATGAGATTTATGATATGATTGGTTTTCCCAGCTTGATGCTTTACTGTATATACACATTGTAAAAGTATTTTTTGCCCACATGGCCAAATGCCATGTCAGCTTTTGCCATCCCTCGAGCAGTACAGACTCAGCATCCTCATCTGTTATTTGATATTCTTTGTGGTACTGCATACCATTGCATTCAAGATACATGGAAAATGTCATTATGTGGCATTCTGTTTTAGTAGGTACAATTGTATATGCACAGTGCAAATATAATGACCATCTTTCTGTGCAATTGAAAAAAATGAATGATGTTTTTTCAATATCAAAAATTAAGGTATGGGACCATGTTTTGAAATACATTATGTATGGATGTTTTATTTTAAGGACCATGCCTTTACAGAAAGTGTCTTGACGTTATGGTCATGGATTTTATAGCCAATTTTCTGACAAAACCGACAAAATATTTGAAATAACATTGCATCTATACAATGAAATAGGAGAAATATTCATAACCAATTACATTTTATCTTTACAATGAGTTTGGTGAAATCTTAATAACTACAGTGTAACTACATTGTATTATATAATGAAATAGTAGAAATTGTGTTAATATGATAACCATATTAAGATTTCATACCTTGGTATTAAATCACAAAAGTAAATTGAACTTTAAGTATATAAATACAAATTCATAAACCGAATTGTTAATATTGCTGGTACATTGGATATTAATTGTACCATAAAAAATTAATTGTTTGCTTCTGGTGTGATTGACACACAGCTAAAGTTTGAAAATGAAATACTATAGGTATATTCATGAAAATATCTTGAATGCAATGTGTTATAAGGCCTTAATTGTGTTTTTCTTTATTTTGTGTCCACATTTTGTAGTTGTACAGAATTTTAATGTCAAAAACAAATGCAAAAAGATGGAAGTTATTTAAAAACAATTGATTAATCAGCAAAATGTACTATTTCAACAGCCAATAAAACTTAATGTCAGCAAGATCTTTTGTAACAGTATTGGCTATTGGTATCAAGTATAGATACTGGTTATGCAAATGTTTATTCCAATATGCACAAAGATACAGTACACACAGCGAGTTATTTTTTAATGAAAATCACTCCAGTCTGACCTGGAAGATTGCTGGTTAAATTTGGAGAAAGAAATTTCACCAGCTTTCTCTATGCACATCAAGATTTTTTGAATGAAAAACAACATCCTATTGGAGTTTGCTGGTAAAATGCAAAGAATGTTGAAGAAATTTCTCCAGCTTTGGATTTCTTCATACAAGACTCTCAGTGTCTACTGTAAATTGCAACCTGCACATAGATAGCTGTTTAAATATTGTTGGTGAGTTTTTCATGCAGGATTGCAGGCCGGTGGATGCATTTTTAAAATTTGATGATGCAAAACAATAAAAAGAGACAAGGCCTCAACTTGTTAGTGTATAGTTGTAGTATATTTAATCTGTACAAATAATTATTTATAATTTCCTTTTGATCTCAGCTATGGGGGGTAGAGGTTATTGAAAGATTTTTGTGACAATGGTTTAAATTCAACCTATTTCAAAAATGATAATAATTTCGAACAAACTTAGGTAAAGAGTTCAGAATTTTAGGGAGTTGACTTAGGTTAAGGGACATAACTGATAAATCATTTGAATGTTTGTATTAACCATTTTCATAAATCTGGTATAAGCATCTATGTAACATAGATTAATTTCATTCTGTATCAATCGTATGCTTCAAAATCTTTGATGTGATTGAATATTATAAACATATCACTGATGTCACGAGTTATCTCCCTTAAATCAGATCTACCTCCTTAAAAGGTCAGTGCCCAACTTCATTCTGATCAACTTTGTTTTTACAACCTATAAAATCTATCTTTGCTTTGGTATATGGAACTAATAAATTGAGATTTCAAATATTTTGATCTCATTTCTATTATGGTTTTTGGTTGGCTGCTTTATTTTTTTGGTGTTGTATTTTAGTTTTCTTGCTTCTTGTTATTTTTTTTGTTTGTATATGTTCAGACTTGTTGTTAGTATAATATTCTATTGCACAAATATGACAACAAAAAACTTTACAATTGCCTTTTGCCTGTTACCAAAACTTTTAATTAAGGAAAAAACTTAATACAGATTTGAACTGAACTCTTAAGCCCCAAATTTTTAAAACTATTTTTCTGGATTTGTTCTGGCATATATTTCATGATTAACCTCAGAATAACCTTCACTGAGTTTCTTTAATAAGGTTTGTTAATGTGTTCACATATAAGTTATAGTGTTCTCACTTAGGGCCTGTTCACACTACAAAAGTTCATACGGATTAACTCCGTTAAATGTGGATCAAGTCCTATTGCATTCATACTAGGTTTAATTTAATCAAGATTAATTCATTCTACAAAAGTTTATCTAAATTAAATCAAGTAAATGTGGATTAAGTCCCATTGCATTCACACAGGTTTAATTTAATCAGGATAAACTTACTCCCCATGAATTTAATCCGGATCAAGTTAATCACTGCAGTGTGAAGCAAACTGTTGATTTAATCCGACTTCATAATTAGTAACATTACCTATGGTCTTTTTTCTACGTTACAATTTTAATCTGGATTTAGTTAAGCCACAAACCCAACACTAGTGTGAATTCACCAGGTTACCTGTATACAGGCTTAAGTTAATCCTGATTAAATTAAGCTTAGTGTTTACAGGCCCTTTCTTGATATATTACTGGCTTAATTTATTGATTAAATCTAATACTCTTATTTAACATATCTATTTATTTAATGCTTCATTCCATATTTTTTCCGTCCATTTTGTGTTTGCATGTAAAAAAGACCTTCATTTTCCTTATTTTAACCTTCTTATAAATTTAGTTAACTTATAGTTAGTAATCTTTCTTCAAAAATCATTTTGTTTAATGATTTGTTACACTGTATTTAATTTTATATTAGGTCAAAAGTGTGGTAAGATAAAAAATATTAAAAGCAATAATTTTAAATAAATCTTAGTTTGCTAGTTTGAAAATTTTATTTGATGGTTTGTTTTAATTAAATGTTTTATTAAAAAAAATGAAAGCATTGCATTGTGCACTTTTTTATTTACAAAAATAAGTTTGGTGTTCATTCTAATTATCAGAAATAGTAGAAATATAATACAAGAAATGCACTGTGAAATCTAGAATAGGGGAGATATCAAAAATGAATATAATAGCATTCTAAAATATATAAATTTTACTACTGAAGTTACAGGACAAAAATACTGAAAAATACAGTTTCGAATATTTTTTTCAAACCTCCACCTGAATAGGATTTTATGGTCAGTTAAGTGTTTTTATTAGATCATCTCTTACTTGAATTGCAGAGAGAATACTATTGGATTTAAGTGGTAACTGGCCCGTATGTGGGTTTCTGCAGTTTTAATTTTGTTTTCATTAAACAGTTAATTTATCATTAATATATTATTGAATATATTCAGACTGTTAGAGATTGTTTAGCTTTAATTTATTTAACAGGTTGAGGACAGCATTTTTTAGGAATGAAGTCTTAAAGTCAATATAAAAAATATTGATAGACCATGCATAAGTAGTTTTGTGTAGTCATGACACTAACCATACTCCAATTTTCTTTAAATTAAGTTTAACTATGATTTGACCTATTGACTCCAAATTTCACTTTTTGGCAGTGTTCTCAACCTGTTAAAGTTATAGAATAGATTAAGTAGTTTAAAAAGCAAATTTCAGGACATGATGTTTTTTTTTATTTTTGCTATTGTTTTCATTGTTTCCTCTATAATTGGTGCAAATTAAGGTATCATTTAGTCAAAATTGTTAAATACCTTGGATATTTGCAAGGAATTTTATCTGTCGTGAGAAATATTTTTATGAATGAAAAATAATGCATTATATGTAAAGTTGAATTTTTTGCACATAAATTGACTAGTAAATGTAGATCATTTAGAGTCATTGTCATACAAAAAAGGTTGAAACTATCTAAAACATGGCTACATACAGTTTTATTGTCATAGTTGTTGAAATAATGATTTATATTTTGTGGAGTCAAAAATTTTGTGATTTGCTGTTTTAAAATATAGAATTTTATAAATACAAATTTTATGTATATGACTTGTTTTATTTATGCTGATAAGTATGGCCATAGTTACCAACTACCGTAGTATTCCACAAACAGAAATAGACCTGGCCAATAGCAGGGATCACATGATTTTGCCCCCTGTTTACAATTTTTTTTACCCTTTCTTTATTCCTTATTTTGCCATAAGAGGTTTTGTCATCAATTTGCAATAATTGTCTGTCTGTCTGTCTGCTTGTTGACTTTTATATTCAATGTTCTCTGCTGAAACTTCTTGGGCAAATGAAATGGAATTTGGTCTGAAACATGGTGGTTGATGGTTTTTAACATCATACACAGCAAATTAATGCCCTCAGTCGGACAGTCCCCGTAGAACTTGGGTTATTTTTATACAACCGCAAAAAATTGCAGTCCTATTATGGTATGGCGCTGTCGTCTGCGTCGTTGTCGGCGTCGGCTTTCCTGTCTTTAGACATGTTGGTTTCCGCACGATAACTTTTGTTCTAGTTGACCAATCCTTTTAATATTTTAGGACATTGATAATCGGTACTAGATAAAGGTTGATATTGATTTTGGGTGATCTAGCCCCTCCCGTTTTTTGGGGAGGGGCCAGAAGGGGATTTTTCCTTAGTTGGATAAAAGTTCTCTATGTCTTGTCCAATTTTGATGTTTTTTTTCTTTGTATTCCCCATGAAAAAGTCAACATAATAGGCCTCAAGCGTCATGACCTATCTCTTACTGTTATTGAGATATAGGGGGTCCTAAAATGGCCACGCCCTAATTTTTGAAACT
>JAULBM010198308.1:0-17424 GCA_032357055.1 Geukensia granosissima
AAAAACCCCATCAAAATTGGACAAGAAATAGAGAACTTGCATTCAAATAAGAGAAAAACCCCTTATGGCCCCTCCCTTAAAAAACGGGTGGGGCTAGATCCCCCAAAATCAATACCAACCTTTATTTTCAACCAATTATCAATGTCCCAAATATTTAAAGGTTTAGCCATTGCCTTTAGTCCATTAGACTTTCCATGGGCACAAAAAAGTTATTAATAAAATAAAGTTACTTGCATTTTCTCTTAAATTAATATCTGCCATATAATTTATGTAATTTATTTAATTTCCATTTTTTTCATAATGAGTCATACAATTTCACATGTACACAGCTAAACTGTTAAAAATTTAAATATGGAATGGATTGCCGTCTTTCTGACATTTATTCCATATCCTTTATTTATATAGTGGTATGTCTGCCCCTTTATCATAAAAAAATTTAAATGTCTGAAAGTTAAATCCCCTTTGGAAAATAAAGGCTACTCCCGGTACTCCCCTGACATACCTCATTGAGTCTCCTGCACTTCTAATCAGTGCTACTAATTCTTTATGGTTCTTCTTGTCTGCTGTTTCTCCATTTACAGACAGAATAACATCACCTAAAAACCAGAAACAATGGGGAAAATAAATCAATGAACAGTAAAGTATTGAAAAACTATATTTTTACTGTAATACAGTCTCAAACTTCAGGCCATACTCCCTGCGTGAGTAAGGTATTATATAAATATATGAATTGAGATTTTTTTAGAAAATCAGACAGGGTCCTGACAGTGTAATTACTTCATCTTCTTTTTGACAGAGTATATGTATTTATTGATGTTCAACGAACGTGTATTTGTTGTTATTGTGGCCGTTTTGATTGGCTGTTATATAAGATAGTTATTTTTAGATAAGGGTATTAACTGTGTATTTAAATATGTTTTTTAAATGGTCAATTGCTTGTCGCAATGCATCTTTTATGCTAATAGCACGGACAGTTTGTCTAATGTAAAAGCGGGAATAGTTTTCCTTTTTGAGTAATGAACTGCAGCATGTCATTCGACGCTCGTATTCTGTGCAGCAAGGATCGAATAAATTAGTATGTCCGAGCCGGTACTTGACGAAGATGCTTTGCTTTTAGATAGCCAACCTCAGGTCCGGCCCCCTACTACACGCATTGAGTCTATTCGTACAGAGAGCTCTAATTCTGCTACACAGCGTGATTTAGTAGACACGTTTGATTTATTCAAGAATTATTTTGACCGCAAGTTAGTAGATCTTAAATCTGACATTTTGTCGGAACAGGATTCTCTTACTAGGAAGTTTCGTGAAGAGGCGGATTTGAAGTTTAAGTCCGAAGGAAACAGGATTCAGTTTCGTTTCAACGAGAGTATAGCTGAGGGGCTTGCCAAAATCCACAGACAATTAGTTTCAGTCAATTCGCCAGTTACTAGCACTGTTGCCGATTTACTTACTAAATTGAAGGACCGCAACAAACTGATCCGGATTGCAGACAATTCTGCAGGGGGCTGGGCGACAGTTCGTGAGTACGAAGCCAGTGATATAGCCGATAATGAAGAAGACGAAAAAAGGATCCGTGCAGCCGAGTCAAGAGCTCTTCGCAAGGAAAAATCCAGAGACCGCAGGCAGCCTTACCCGTCTAGACCTTCAACCAGCAGTTTTCCTGCAGCTACAGCTACAGCTCCTGCTCCCGCTCCTGTTACTCAGCAGCCCTTTCGCTACAGCGGCGCACGACGTGAGCCGTGCCCAATGGACATTTGCCACCAGTGTAAGCAGTACGGGCACTGGAGGAGAAACTGCCCACTCAACGCCAAGCTCCCACTTCCCGACACCCAACCAGCCAATAGTAAATGATAAGTATTTGTATTTTTATCCTTATAATTGCCAAGAGAGCAATTTTGATGAATTTATTTCTCAAGTTCATTTCTTTGAACTTATTGATATAGCTTCAAGCTCAAATTTTAAGGGAGTCAAAGGCAGACTTGCTAAGCATTATGACTTTTGGGTTAAAATTGGGGCGAGCGATTTTGTTTTAGATACCATCAAAAACGGTTACGTTATACCTTTTTTAGATCCTCCGCCTAGCATGTTTTTTAAGAATAACAAATCAGCCATATCTAATTCCGATTTTGTTGATCAAGCCGTCAAAGCTTTAATAGATAGTGGATGTGCTTATGAAGTTCCATTTACACCTTATATTGTTAATCCTTTATCTGTAGCTACAAACAAGTCTGGGAAGAAAAGACTGATTTTAGACTTGTCAGTTTTGAATAAATTTGTCAAAAAAGAAAAGTTCAAATTTGAAGATTGGCGTTTAGCTATTCAATTTTTTCATACAGATTCCTACCTTTTTAAGTTTGATTTAAAAAATGGGTATCACCATTTTGACGTGTGTCCTCAACAACAAACTTATTTAGGGTTTAATTGGAGAAATAAATATTATTGTTTTTCTGTCCTAGTTTTTGGCCTTGCCAGTAGCCCATATTTGTTTACTAAATGCCTAAGGTCAATGGTGAAATACTGGAGAAAAAATTCAATCAATATTGTTCTGTATCTGGACGATGGTTTTGGTGTAGATCCTACTTATGACATGAGTAAGAAAAATTCAGATTTTGTCAAACAATCTTTGTTAGACGCAGGTTTTCTTATTAATGTTGAAAAGTCTGTTTTTGAACCTACTAAAGATATAGAGTGGTTAGGAATACAGTGGCATTCGAGTAGTCTCTCTTTGTGCATACCGGACAAGCGCATTTTTGACCTTTTGCAGAGTATAGATGTTTTATTGGAGATTTTTCCAAAATTTACTGCAAGACAATTAGCTCAAGTCCCGTTTTCGGAAATTTAACAAGATTAATGACAAGATTTTGTTACATGTGCATTGAAAGTAGATTTTCATGGGATTCAGTTTTAAATTTATTATACCCTGACAAAGTTATGACTGAAATCAAGTTTTGGAAAAGTAACGTGGTAAATATAAACAATAGAAAATTAGCTCCATACAAACCTCAACAGATTTTAGTATTTTCTGATGCTAGTGATTTAGCATGTGGTGCTTACTCTGTGGAAGTAGATGACAAGGTTTTTCATAAGATGTGGAACGATTGTGAAAGGGTTAAAAGTTCTACTTGGAGAGAATTAAGAGCTATTGAACAAGCTCTCTTTTCTTTTGGTAATGCTTTTACAGGCAGTAGTTTGAAATGGTTTACTGATAATCAAAACTGCGTCAGAATCATTCAGGCGGGTAGTATGAAAGATGATTTACAAGAATTAGCCTTTTCCATATTTTCTATTTGTAGAAAATTCAAAATTTCCCTTGAAGTACAATGGATTCCAAGAACTGAAAACGCTAAGGCTGATTATATCAGTAGAATGATCGATCACGAGGACTGGCAAACTACCATTGATTTTTTCAGCTTTTTAGATAATTTATGGGGTCCTTTTTCAGTGGACAGATTTGCTAGTATGTTGAACAGAAAAACTGTTAGATTTAATTCTTTATTTTGGCATCCTTCTTCAGAGGCAGTCGATGCTTTTACTCAAATTTGGTCAAATGACAATAATTGGTTAGTACCCCCAATTTATTTAGTTGTCCGTACAATTAAGCATTTGGTCGCACAGAGAGCTAGAGGTACTTTAATTGTGCCCAGATGGGTATCAGCTGCTTATTGGCCTTTTATTTTTGACAGTGACATGATGTACAGAGATTATGTTAAAGACGTTTTAGAATTTACTGAACATGATAGAATATATGTAAAGGGCAGTAGTCCTAAGTGCATTTTCGGTACAGAGAAGTTTATTTCTACTGTTTTAGCCGTCAAATTAGACGCTAAATAGATTTTTCACGTGGTCCTGGTGTCTTTTAAAAGATATTGCAGTGACATGGTGAGTGATTTGCATGGCCCTCAATATTACAGGGCAGAGAGTTTATAATGTTGACATGGTCCTAGTATCGCACACTATGTGATATTGTAGTTGACATGGTCATAATTTTTATGTATATATAGACTTATTTGTTTTGATTTTATAAATAATCTTTGATTTTACATAACACATTTTGCAGATATTTTCAAAGCCGGGCGTTGGTTGGATGTACAACGTTTCTCCCAGTACCCTTCCCTTCGTCCATTGGTGGACCAGATGCCTACCTTTTGCTTGGCTTCCAGGGCGGAGAATACCAGGAGACAATATGAATATGCCTTCAATGCTTTCTGTAAGTGGTGCTTTTCTAATAGTATTTTTGATACTTTACCAGCTTCAGAAGTAGTTGTTTCATCATATCTTATTTATTTGTCAAATTCTCATAAATCTGCAAGTAGTATCAACGAAGCTTTTTACGCTATAAGTTGGGCGCATAAGCTAGCTGGTGTTCAGAATCCGTGTGTATCGGATTTAGTTATTTCCGTCAAGGAGGGATCTTTGAGATCCGTTGGACTCTCGGTAGTTAAGAAAGAACCGATTACTCCGGAAATTTTATCTCAGATAGTACAACTTTATGGTAATAGTACATCAGATTTGAAACATTTACGTATAGCCTGCATGTGCTTGTTAAGCTACGCAGGTTTTCTACGTTTTAACGAATCAGCTAATCTTAAAAGGCATCATATAGTATTTATGACGATCACGTGAATCTGTTCTTAGAAAAAAGCAAAACTGATATTTACAAGGAAGGTAAGGATGTCGTCATCGCTAGAACGGGGAAATCTACATGTCCGGTTTTGATGTTAGAAAAATATCTGGCGATGGCCAACATTAAGTCTGATAGTTTAGATTTCATTTTTCGACCATTGTGTTTTTGTAAAACTAGTAATTCTTATAAGTTGAGAAGTGGAAAATTGTCTTACACTACCGCTAGAGAAATTTTGTTATCCGCGTTAGAAATGCTTGGTTTGAACAAGAAAATGTTTGGTTTACATAGTTTAAGATCTGGGGGAGCTACCGCAGCTGCCGCTTCACACGTCGAGGACCGCATTTTCAAAAAACATGGTAGATGGAAATCAGATCGAGCTAAAGACGGTTATGTGAAGGAGTCTATACTCGAACGTCTTTCAGTCACAAAAAAGCTTGGCATTTAAATTTGAATAATAAATAATAGTAATAGATATCAATAAATTTTACTATAGGTATAGCTTATCATGCGCCTTTCTTTGTTTTTCGAAATTTGCTGCACACACAGCGAGCTGTTCCTAAGTACATGTGTTTGTTGTTATTTGATAAATACTTTATGTTCGGTTGAGTTGGACGAAATAGAACATAATGTTAATTAGTGCTGTTTGACAAGAATGGTTTGGTCTAAAACCTGATTGTGAGGGATGTAAAAGTTTTGATAAGTACTTGTACAAATAATTTGATACATGTCTTTCGATTAATTAGACAATTTGGATAAAACTGATATCGGTTTATAATTTGTTGGCTTATATTTCCCACATAATGGCCTAATGTCCACTGGCAAATATTTTATGCATATTCTGGACGAGAAAAAGTGTAACAATTATTAATATCGAAAATAGTGAGAAGGAACACACAACCGGGCAACGGTTTTTGACAGCCAATTGAAAAAAGGAGTGATGGTTAGCGACGGAAAATTTAGCCTTGTGTAGCGGCATTAGCCTTCTCGTATTCGAAAACTACAAAAGGGGTCTTTTACGTGCCAGGAGCGTGGCACTATCCGAAAAGGTCAACCACTATGGTCCACGACCAGGCTTTCCGTATTATAACCTGGCAGCCCCACAGCGACAGGGCATCTTCTATCCATCACCAGGGGTTTGATCTGGGTCAGCTCTGTAGGTCGAGCCCTGGCGACCGCTCCGGTGCCCAGTTTTGCTTTCTGTATTGGTCTTACACCAAACATAAAAGAATTGTCTTTACGAGCTTTAACTTCATCAATACATGTTTTTCTCCCAAATGCCCGTTATTCATTTTTTCTAAACCAATTATTACCTTACGTAATATTTGATGATTTGTTTGTTTTCTGTGTCAAACTCATCTGTCTTCAGTGACATTTACCATGTTTGACATCTGAAGTCAGTTATTACCTTCCCACAGAAGTAATTGATATGTAATTTGTACTTTTGGACTTTGATGATAAAGCGACCTGTCGATTGTCTGTCTTCAAATTGCCCAGTAGATAAATAGAAGACATTTAGCTTAATTGATGCAATGTATTCCAACTAACGTTTGGTACTGAAAGGTTGATTTTGAATCAATCACCAAGGATAATGCAGGAAATGTACATTTATTTCAATAATGCTCATAACGTTCTATTTGATCCTGCATTTCTGAAGCTGCATTAGATATCTCGTTGTTGTTTTGTCTTTAAGACAAGGATTCATTACGGCTTGACCAAATGTAAGCCTCAAAACAAACTTTTAAATGAAAATTAAAAGCTTTATAATTTGTTTTCGCTAATCCAAATCATAGATCATTTGCTATTTTCTTCTGCATTTGGAGAGGTATTTAACATCTTAAGGTAAAACACTAAAAACGAATATATGGCAGAAAAACATGATTCACATCTTACGTACGTTAATAAAAATATATAAAAGCCTTATTGAACTGAGTTTAAACCGCTTTTCAAATTTATCTATAGGTCTATATATAAGCCTTCAAAAATTGGTTGAATTTAACTCTCTTTTATAGGTTAAAAATAAATTCACGTTATTTTCGCAAAGTTAATAGATTTGATTTTTTACATTTCAATCGCAGACAAGATACAAAAATTTTTAAAACAATTAAAATGAACAATTTAAAAGAAATAGCGCAAAGTCAATTTGAGTATTAACTTATTCATGTGTTAAAAATTAAGTACACGAATGGGCTTCTTAATTTGATGCGGGGAATGCAAGTATTTCCACAAAGACTCACGAAGTTTAAATTTAAATCGTAATAAATATAATACTGTTATTTAATCTAAATAAATTTTTCTAAAATAATGCCATCATTCTACTTATTTCCTTGGATCAAATGCAGTCAGCTGATATTACGTTATTTTGGAATCTGTTTGTGTCATCTTTAACATTCGCACTCATTTCAATATAAATAATTTAATTTTAATTTCAAAAAGTCAATACAAAAATAGAAGATGTGGCATGATTATCCATGGGACAGCCACGCACCAAGTGACAATAGAATTTTAACTTCTACCGGTCCCATTTTGGCCTTCAACAATGAAACAGAGTCCATACCATATAATGTTTTCAATCCAACGAAATGCCAATTATATAATAAAACAATCAAAGGCTTTTATAGGGAGTTGATATGAGTTTTGATAGACCAAAAAAAAAAACTCAGTATTAAAGGATGCTTCGGTCTCTGTCAATATTGATGTTATTGGCTTCTACATAAGACTTTAATTGTCATAATATATTTAAATCAACTAATGTATACATATTTATCGTATTTTTTAGTTGGTATCTGAAGTCGTATGCATGGTGGAGAGGACATGTAATTCTCGACTTGGATCTCATAGTCAACAGGAATTTGAATATTACTCATGTGCATGGTGCTATGACTTTTTATTTACTACAACCAAGAAAAAACCTTTAATAGCAACAGACCTAGTGCCATATTTGATAGATCGTGTTCAGAAAGCATTGATCGTACCAGACATTAACAATTCTACAAATGTTCAGGTTATATGCTCAACACTTGATAACGATGAATGCAACAGATGGAAATCGTGTTGCTATGCAGCAAACGCATGTTGTCAGAAACAATTATCTACCCCTTTAGGAGACGTAAATAACACCTGTGGTCGGACATGGGATGGATGGGGTTGCTGGGACGACACCAAACCCGGAGAACTGGTTTATCAGTCTTGTCCTTTATATTTGACATTTTCTGTTCCTTCACGTAAGTTTTCTTTTCAAACCAGCAGATTGATAGAAAAATGAATGGTCGTAATTAAAATTCATACAAGATCAGTTGTGGAACAGTTTGGACGACGTGATACGAACTGTTAAAGAAACTTAACAAATATATATACACGAGTTTCTTCATTTCTGTGTCTTATTTTGTTTTATTGCGAAAGTCGAAAAAACCTTAGATTTCTGAGAGCAAGATTCCCGAGTTTTACAAAACGTTAAAACTCAATCGTACGCGCATTTTACTAAAGTTAGACTAACGGATTCACTGCTTTTTTCCATTTGGCATGTGCATAAAATGGTGAAATCTCGTATAGTTTTTTTATTTCTCAATTATAAAAAACTCTGGCAATGTCTCAGTATTTGTTCTTAAAATTAACTTTAACTATTTTTATGCTACATTTTCAATTTATCTGATTTTTTTCTTGAAAATAAAAAACTGAAAATCTTTAAAAAAGCAATAATTTTAAACTTTCCTTATAAAAAATGCAACATGATTTTGAATCCATTATATTTTCCGCTGTGGCTTTCTTTTCAATTTCAATTTCAAAGTTCTGCCTGCAAAATTGTATATTTACTCTAATTTCTATAAGCTTTGCAAACTATGCTGACTTTTTACCAACAGAAAGTCAAAAACAAGGACGAACGCACATATATAGTTTTATTTCTTTAAAAAGTCCTTGAAACACATTACTTTTATGCAGGGTATGAAACATGTTACTTGTGGAAAGGTTAAGCGTTAATTATTCTAAATTATGACAAACAAAAAATCCGTTTGAAACAAGAAACAAACTCACCATTCAGATTTAACTCCTTTGGTTTATTAAATTTGAAATCTTCACGATGACAAAAATCAAATTAGAAAAAAATGCCAAAAAATGCATTGAGCCTGTTTGTTAACCCTGGATGAACCTAACAACTCAACCCTTACAATAATGGATCTCACTTTTCCGAAAATAAGAAAAACTTTTTGACAATCCAATTAAGAGAAGAGTAAAAGGAAGGAATCCGCTGACCAATTATTATTTAATATTCCGTTACAAAAGTTTTAGTTTATATTTATCTAAGGAAATTCTTTATAAATCATGTCAAATTTGTTTCTGTTTTTTGCAACACAAAACCGATAAATCGAATTGTTTATTTACAGTAGTAACGCTTATTTTTGCAGAGAATTCAAACATTTTGAAAGAAAAATAGCAAGACGCCCTTTTTCCCAGTTCTTCCTTACGAAAAAAATATTTCTTTGGAAAATAGATTTGAAATTATTCAAACAAAAGCTTTTCGCAATCACCGCAATTTTGTATTTTTAACAAGGATTTTATCATGTAAAATGTGGACACAAGACAAACCACCTGTTGATTCTGTTAGTATGTTAAGGCATGTATAAGAAGACTGTGTGAAAATTATGATAAATATGTTTGAGCTCAGATACTGAGCAACGCTCCGGGGTTTTTATTGACTTTTTGTTTTTAGGAGATGCAGTGAAGACATGTTTATCTAATGCTACATGGCAACAAAAAGAAGGAAAAGAGTGGACAGATTATCAACCATGTTTAATCCACGACGTAGGTATAAATGTACAGATGAATTATTATTGCTAGTGTTGAGTATACAAAAAATCTTTTTCGAATTTCAATGGGTAATTTATCAAAGCATCTCTGTCTGACAAGTTGTAAAAATAATTTTTCTAATGACTTTTTATTGATTTTCACGTGTTTACAAATGTTGAATGGATAATGTGAATATGCCATATGTACATTTAAAGAAAAAACCAGAACTTTTGATACTTTTAATATCGGACAAGTTTTACATAAAGCTGGTGAATACCCTCGATTACCTCTGGTCCACCAGAATAGGCATCTACCCATTGGTTTCAAAAACCAAGTTTACAATTTGAATATATAGTAAAGAATTCTTATATGCTATATGTACATTTCAAGGAGTTACCTGTCACCAATTGTATTAGAACCAAAACATAGGTAATCCGAAGGAATGTTGCTGGCCAGTCAAACACTTAAGAGATTTTCTAAAATTTATGATGAGGCCATGTTGTGTTTTTCTTTGTTTTGCATCTACTTGCCGGTAGGTTCTGTGGTAATTGTAGTAAAACAAACACAAAAGTTTTTTTAAAAGAATCACTTGCTTAACAAGAACGTGAAATTTTTATTGCTTTTTCAATTCATAAAATAATCGCAGATATTTAATCTGTCGTGATTTATCGATGTTAAGTTCGTCAAAATAGAATTGTTACAAAAAATATTTTGACTTTCATGAATTAGTGTGTCTGATTGATTGATTGATTGTTGCTTAACGTACAGCGGCAAATATTTCATGTATATACAGGACGGAAACAAGTTAACAAACAGGTGTTAGTCTGTGTGGCATATATATTATGGTGGCTGTGGTGTTAGTCTGTGTGGCATATATATTCCGTTGGCTGTGTTTTTTAATTTTGTTTTCCGTACTGGCTTGCTGGTAACTTTCAAAATTTGATTTGACGAAAAAAAAAAAGAGAAGGCTTATTTGAAGGATATTTTTTTCGATTTTAAATAAACAAAAAACATGACAAGCGAAAATCCCCAGAGCAAACGAAGGGTTGGGCAGCAAGAACTAAAAAAAAAAAAACAATAGGTGAATTCGTGTGCTCAGAAAATATGTTTATTAGTTCTTAGTTTGCTAGTTACACCGTTATGTTACTCGTTTTGTAAGTCGATTATACTCCGTAATCAGGCAAAAAAGAACGCATAATTCGCTGCTTTTTTAATGTTAAACGAAAATTACACTAACGCGTTTGCGATTCTATTTAAAGAGCAGTTTTTAAATCATAAATCGATTACTTTGTAGATAAAGATAGAGAAGATCTTATAATTGGTTCCATATATCATAGTGTTTTAGATATCAATCTATTAATATAAGTTTTATGGCTTGTTTGACAGGACCTAAAAACGTCCATATTTATTGGATTCGGATGCAGCCTAGTTAGCATTGCAGCACTGCTTCCAGCAATTGTTATATTTATCAGATATCCGTAAGTTCTGTAAAATGCAGAGCACGTTTTACATGATTAACAAATGAAAATAATGGTTTACTCCCTTGAAATGCATTATAAATAAATAACAAAAGGGGTACAAAAATACCGAACACCACAACAAAATTACACCGGTCAATAAGCAACTTACACTGTACACACAAAGACAAAAATGAATCAAAAACATATGATCCTCGAAGCGTGACTTGGTGAAGACACATACAGTATGTGGATAACTAAACCTCATTATCTATCTAATTGTCTATCTAAACCATTTGTTAATAATCGAAAAGAACGAGAAGTTCTTCGAAGCCTGCAGCTCCGACTTTTCAAAAAATGACATAAGCAAAAGACAGCAAACATTTAGTTAATTTTGTTTTAATTAAACTTGAGCTGCTGCTTCAATGCTTGCCAAACAACCATAAAATAATCATTCAAGGCCAATAACTCAGATTAAAAATTTCTGATTTGCTGTCTGATTTTGATCTCTTTTCTGGCTGATAATTTCTTATATATAGAGTTTCTTTCATCCATTTTAGTTGTCCTTTTATTTAGAAATGGCTAACATATTTCCATAATATGATGAAAATCCTAATGTTTTGATAAGATTATCGATTAGTTTTTCTTTATAATTGACATTAGATATGTCCAATGAATATATCAATTGACATATTGACAGTTGAATACTAAGTAGTGTTATGTCTGTCTGTATTTTTATATAGCCAAATAATCTATGGATTATTAAAAAACAATTTTGTCTGTCATATTTTTCAGATATACTATTCATTTAGACAGCTTGTGAAGAAACGAAAAACACAAGCAGATCTTTACTTTAGCTGTTTGTTTTTCTCATACGAGTTGCGATCTTTTTTACTTTTACTCAATATCTTCCTGATTTATATAGTCGGCGGACATAAATAATTAAGCATGTTTTTTTCATTTTGAATTTAAATCATCAAAGGAATTCGAAGATACCAAAAGGGCAGACAGAAATCATTAAGTCGTAAGACGGCCAAAACCCTGTCCAGCAATATGAAACGAAAGACAAACATAGAACACACTTCACAACATTTTGAATTTAAATCATAAAAGGAATTCGAAGACAACAAAGGAGCAGACAGAAATCGTTCAGTCGAAAGACGGACAAGACCATCTGACCATGTCCAGCAAAATGAAACGAAAGACAAACATAGAACACACTGCACTACACTGAAAACTAAAACTGGTGTAACACGAACCCTAAAAAAAAAAACGGGCGGAAGTTGATAATAATCCTTTTCTAAATTTGTCATTTTAGGGCTTTGCGGAAGCAGCATAGAATTCGGTTACATATCAATTTTTTCCTCTCGTTATTGCTCAAAGAGATTGCATTTGCATTGTGGGATATGTTAGTTACGTATGAACGTATAACCAACAGTGATACAAGTAGTACAGTTTTGGCACAGAATGGCGTTAGTATTTATAATTAAGAGGTGTTTTTGAATATGAATTAAACAATATGAAACGTTTTATAAAAAGCTGTTACACAGGAAGTTAACATTAAATCAACTCAATCATAACTGCATGTATGGTTAACCTACCTAATAATTTTATTATATAAGCAGTTAGAAGCTCAAACAGAAAATGTAAATATATTTTTATCAATTCACATTTTTTTTGGTGTTAATTGAGATGACACTTATTATTAGACGGTCTTATTGGAAATCAACGTTCATATGTAACTATTGGTCTTTTTTGTATTAAAAACACAACAGTAAAATCTTTGTCATAAGAAAATGTTATATTAAGTTAAAAGAAATTAGTAACGGTGCTAGGTAAACAGAATTTCGTGAAGTATTATTTCAAATGAAGTAATTTAAACAATGTTCACTTAAATTTATTACTGGTACAAGGATTTATTCCGGAATTTTTGTATTTGCAGAGCCTAAATTATTGATTGATTGATTTTTGGTTGCTTGACGTCCAGTTGCAAATATTTCATGCATATTCAGGACGAGAACAAGTTCAACATGTATCAATATTGAAAAAGGGGTGGGATGTGACACAACAGGGCAACGGTGTCTGACTGACACTGGAAAAAAGGGACATAAAATTTAGACTGTTGTAGCGGCATAAACCTACTCTTTTTTGAAAACTACAAAAGGGGTCTTTTACGTGCAAGGAAGAGGCACTCTCCAAAAACGTCACCCACTATGGTCCACGGCCAGGCTATCTGAATTATAACCTGGCAACCCCCCAACGAGAGAACCTCCCCTAACCTGGGGTTCGCGCTGAATAAGCTCTAAGGGTCGAGCCCTGGAGACCGCTCCGGTGCCCAGCAGAGCCTAAATGAGACATGGGATATAACACCCACCATTTTATGGTAACATTACTTATAAGATTGTACGGCTCCCTTTATGATTTTTACAATGTGTATGAAAGATGTTATTTTTACCTTATTTTTACCATACCATGCGTAAATTAGAGGGGTCTAAATCCAACAAAACTAGTTTAACTCTAAGCTTGAATTTTTAATGTGAATTCTCAAATATCACAAATTACTTAATATAAGTGCAGAGATAATGCATAATAATCACAAACGGAAGAAAATTCAAATTCGGTGATGGTGGGTGAGAGTACTTTAAAAAGAAATTAAATTCATAATAAAAATAAGTCAATACAATAAGTATAAAATGATCTGTAGAATTTACCCCGCAAACAAATCAGTAAATTTGATTACAACAAAACTGGAACTGCCTAAGAGTGTTCGAATTAATAAATAAAATGAAGAAAAAAAATTTACTACAAAAATACTAATTTGTCTTTAGCCCCCTGATTATTAAAGTTATGTTAAATATGCACATTCCGGCACCAAAAATACAATTTGCAAAAATGTATATGCAAGAAGCGAAAATATATTCCACTGCTAAACATTATGTTTTATTTTTTTGGGGGGGGGGGGGGTGAAAGTTTTCTTTCCCCAATTTTTATAATTAATTCATCTATCATCTATCAGTTGATGCTACAAATTTTTAAAAGAAAACAATCTTATGGATTAAACAAAAGACAACTTTACTATTGCTCTACAAACAAACATACATACGAAATATGGATTTTCAGCTTTTCATTTTGACATTGCTGTAGCTGGACATTTATTCTCGATCCAATTAATGTATGTTTTATATTGTGTTTTGTCGTTTAGATATAATACGGTAGAACTAGTAGGTATCGCAATTAAATAATGGTATTGATAATGTGGCAAGAGCCGTCAGATAAATTCTACACGAGCTTTCCTTCTTTGCAGATGTAAAATGTTACATTCGTTAAAAACTAAAAAATTTTAAAGTTACCTTAAAAAGTTTTCATTAGTAATTCGAGGAATTTTTGCAGGATAATATAAGCTGAGTTACGAGCGTACCTAATAAAGGTTAATAAAGAAGAGCTTCGTAAGCAGTGCAAACAGACATTTTCATTCGTTGTCTTTCTGTTTTGTATGTTATTTGTTTGATAAAAAAGAAAGACAAGACACTTTTTAAGAAAGTGTTTCGTGTCCCCACGGACATCTAGAACTAAAGACAACAGCTTAAAGAAAAAATTATGCAGTCCGCAATCTAGAAAGATGTGGATTAGGTCTTGTTGACATATATTTAAAATTATTTATCTTAAATATTAGCCAATTGAAGAACGATATAAATGTTACAAAACATTAAGAAACCTTGAGAGATAATGTTAAAACACACATAAAAAACAACCTCTCGATTTAACCATATCCAATATTTTCTACCATGGATAAAGGAAGATAACAATTGTAATCAATAACAATTATCTAACAAAAGAAACAATACACAACTTTATACAAAAGTATTTTCATTATCATTTTTATGTGTATATGCCACGAAAATTATAGGGATAACGCCAGCGATACTAACGTCTAATTTCACTTTTCGGTTATGACTGTCAAATTGAAAGTTGCAAGATCTTATGGTTAACGTTTTCACCACTCCGTTACTAAATAAAAAAACCGTTTGATTTTTTTGTGTTCTGACTTTTTTAAGTGAAAAATTTGATGATTTACATCAAGTGGGTGGCAAATTTATTTCTACCCATGTCACATTGTGAGAACGGAAAAATAAAGTGACTGATAAATACGAGCTTAAATCTTGAACTAGGACAAGTAACTATACATTTCAAAATTGAAAATGTAAAAAAAATTACTTTACAAAACATCACCATTTAATTTTCACTGTCAAAGCTCACTATAAATGTACCCTTTAGGAAAAAGTAAAAAAATATGATTTTTAGCCAATAATTGAAACTTTTTAAATGAGGATCTTAAAGTTGGCAGTGATTTTTCTGTCAAATAACATATTTGTGTTCACCTTATTCTTGATTTTTATCAAATTCATTTCTATAACTTCAGAAACAGTTTCACATGCGAACTTTTGGCAACCTTTTCTCGACTGTTATGCATCAGATACAAATAATTTTGATTTTTACCGGCAAGGCAAAAAAATTTCTATGACGTTATGACTGGTTAAAGAACGTTCTGCTCCTGATCGTTTGGTTTAAGGATATCAGAAATCTATATTTTGCTATTAGCATAAAACCACATACTCGTTACCCTTTATTAGGTCGTTGTTTGAGGTAAAAATTTCTCTTTAATTTCATGGTGGCGAAATTTTCCTTGTTGTATTATAAAATATTTAATTTTCTACTTTTTTGAATTATGTTATATTGGTATCCTTCTCTTTTCTGTTGTAGGCTGGCTGTAAAATTTTGTCATTTTTAAAAATATATGCGAAAGGTGCCACTTTTACGTGGATGTTCTGTGAGGGATTCTATTTACATCGGTTGATGAGTGATGCATTCTCTCCCCCAAGCTCCTTGGTACTGTTGTACATCATTGGGTGGGGTGAGTATCTTAAAAAAGATTTACAATATGCTATTTTCCTATACAAACATTTCTTGTTTCACCTTCAATAGCTTATATTTTGTATTTTTATTGTTACCGAGTTGCATGTTCATGTAAGGAAGTATTTTCTTATCATATTTCTTATGATTTCAGCGTTTCTTGTATAATATTCTAGATATTCTGATGTAAAATGATCTTCTTTTATCAAATTCATTGTCAAAAACATGTCACATTCGGCATACAAACCTTAATAAGTTTCATTATTGACAACTGTGTTTCCATTGAGTGATTCGTTTATAAATTTATTATACCCATGTCTTCCCCATTTTGTCAATATTTTTTAATCGTTAACTCTTCATGGTATTGAAAAGAATGATGAAGCAAATAATCCGGTATAGTTGTCATTGTTTTTTTAATAAACGGGAAACGTTTTATTAGTCCCTTTTGTTTAAAAAACTCAATTCCTTTCTCTGTGTGTGTGTGATATTCTTTTGTTTTTCTGTATTATATAATTTGTTTTCTATGAAACACGTTTACCTTTATTCCTAAAAAACAGATAGAAACCTTTGACTGTGTATCAGTACGTCGAAGGCAAAATTTTGGAGATGGTCAAGAGAGACAGAAAATTTGATGTTCCAGGTTATTATGAAAACTCTTCACTTTTGTCTAGCCTACTGATTGAAGTTGTCTTACGGAACATATTTGAAATAAATGGATCGTTTTCTAAAGTTTATTTGTCATTTACATGTATCTATTTCAGCTGTGCCTTTTGTTTCAACATTAATTTATGCAATTCTTCGTGTTGTGTACGCAAATGAAAGGTAAGTAGCAATATATAAGAACTCCTCTTTATATCTTTATGGAGCAAAGTTACAGGATGTTTTTGTTCATCTTTTTGTCAACACAGCAAAAATGTTTTGTTTTGAGACAATGTCTCACCAAAAAAGTTTGAATATAATTTTAAAATAATACTAGGAATTAAGTTAGGAGATTACAACTACCAAGATTATTTTGTGTTCAATACCAAATTTATTTAGTGGAAATATGGATCAAATTTATGTGCCCATATCCTCGTATTGGCCAACGTTGAGTAGTAATATTTAATTTTTTTACTGGATGAAACCTTAACGAAATTCAAAATGTGTTGTATATATTTCTCTTAAGTCAACTGTTAGTACTAGTTGAGTATGTATAAAGAAATAGAAAAAGGGGTGGTATATGGAGTAAATATTGATGACACAAAAATCTCATATGTACAAGAATATTCCAAGCAAAGGAACAGAACTTTGATTGTTGTTTTTCGTCTCAAAGTCACAGTTTGGCTTCAGCACAAAGTAAAAACTCGCACATCACTGCAAGTTCAAGACAGCCCCTAGCACCGGTTTGAGCGGAATTCTTTGCTAGATTTCGACGACACTACATCTGTGCATTAAACAACACAATTGTGATTTATTACTTTTAGTTAGTATGTATATTGCTGTAGTTAAGTCAAAATAACAGTTCCTTTCAAAATGAAAATTCCTGGATACTTATTTTCCTAAATCAATGATTCATTGGTTTTATAATTCGAGGTTTAAGGATGTTCGCTGCTCATCTTTTTGATTTTTTGTCAGATTTTCGGAATCCTCTGGTTTCATCCATTTAAGTGC
>JAULBM010198417.1:0-17424 GCA_032357055.1 Geukensia granosissima
TTGTACTTTACCCTTGCACATTCATCAAGGTAATCTCAATGGCGTTGGTTACCGTGATAACGTGCTTGATGCGCATGTCGTGCCACATTTCGACATCCACCGACTGGTCGACAGACCCATCTACATGGACGATAATGCCAGACCACACCGGGCTCGGTTAGTACGCGCATTTTTACAGCAGGACGCAATAGATACCTTCGAGTGTCCAGCCATGTCCATGACCATGAACTCAATTGAACACGTTTTGGATTTTATTGGTCGGAAATTGAACCAGTGCGTTTCACGTTGTCGCAATATTGCCGAATTGACCAACACAATAGTGGAGGAATGGCGGAGATTTCCACAAGAACGGCTTTGTCGTCTGGTTCTTGGAATAGGAGGCGGGTACGGGAACTTAAGAGAAATCGTGGTGGTTTTACGCGTTATTAATTAAATTTGTGTGATAAAGCTGCCCCATTTGTTCATTTTTAAGTTTTAATTCTTATGACCAATACAGTTTCTTAAATTGTGAAAAACTGATTTCTCGATAAAACTTTTTTCGGCATTCTGAAGTTGCCAAATTATCCACCTTTTTATTTTAAGAATTAACCAATCATGCAACTTGCTATTTCAATTTTTAAATAGGTGTAAAATGAAAATTATAATTAGAAAAAATATGGGTTGGTGCTTAACTTTTGTCAGACTGTATTTTGTCTTGAATACTTCGCCTCGTAAGGACAAATATAAAGAACGACAATGGAACATTTCTTATACTTTGTATTTTTTCTGGAAGTGACATTTGTCGATCAGTCTCTTTTACCTACCATAAATCCAACCTATTACTAAACATTCTAATGCTGCCACTGTCATTGGTGTAAACAGTCCACAGTACCAATCCACAATTTGTAAGACGTACATTCCACCCTATAAAATCTGTGTGATAGTTATTATATAAAACATTTTGAAAAGCATTTGAAAGGTTGTTGAAAATTGTTACGTCACCAGACAGACAAGACCGCGCGAGAAAGTTTACATCAATGATAAATAACGACACAGAGAAAAAAAAAAAACAAGTTCGAGCAAATTGTATTAAAGTACGGTCGACACAAAGACACATCAATAGCCATGAGCCATACTTTTGAATATTCTCGTTCTGCCCCGACTCTTTTCTCATATATTCGTAATATCTAGTGTGGTGAAAATTGAATTTAATTTCCCCAAACAAACGGTGTATATATTCAAAAAGCTTTCTCTCCGAATGAATGGTTATTCACGCTTTCTGCAATGTTCTGTCCGATCTTGTACACAGACGTCAGTGAAGCCTTGCCATAGGAATATAAATATAATTATTTTCATATCATAAAATTAGCTGTTCTTGATTGAACAAGAAATTGACGGAACAAAACTTTTTCATAGTTTATAGAATCATATATATATATATAAATATCGGGTAATTATTATACACATATGAAAAAAACTGTAACGGAACGGCCTTGCTTAATGCGACTAACATTTGCTCTGAAACATCAACAAATACAAGAATTGTGAGACTTCTTCACATATGTTCATTGATAAATAACATCTTTCATTCTATTTTTTCCATATCAATTAATGTTGTAACAAGCCTTCTGGGTGTCTAAATGTACCCATTTTGTCATAAATCCGGCCGACCACACCGTATTCAGTGTCAAAGTACGGATTGAAAACTGTTTTTTTGAATCATTCTGTTTAATTGTGGCGTAGAATACATTCAAGAATCTTTGAAATTGCACAAAATATGTTTGTGGTTCAGTATTTTGTAAATATTTGCAATATTTCATATCAATTGTTTAAAAATTTTTGCGGTCACGTGACGTCATTGTTGTCGACAGAACTGGGATCAAACTGTGACCTGCTTATCAACTGGGAAGTGTTTAAATGTGCTATGTGACCACGTGCGGCATATTTATTTTTGTGCATGCTGAACCTCGTAAGTTTTCTGCTTTCACTGGAATCATATCTCGCAGTCTCCAAAGACAAGACAGATGATTGCCCCTCTTCACCTGTGAACCTGTGAGGAGGCTGACGCTTCCAATGATCAAGGATAATTCAGGCCGGGGAGAGGATCGGATACGGAGAGGACCTTAATTATTCGGATTACACCAAGGTTTTAGTTAGCAATAAAATTCGAAAATCAGATCACTGGTCACGCAGGCTACTTTGGGAGTGACACATAGAACCTTTTTATTTCTTTTTGATTTTAATATTTCGTTATTGTAACTGTTTTCGTTTTTTTCCTTTGACCAGTTTATCCCTATCACTTATCCCATGTGCCTGTCCAAATCGGGAATTGTTGTCATATATATAGAATTGTCTTTGTGTTATTTTTGTTACATGTTCATTTTTGATAATATTCAGGTAGGATCACTATTATTTAACGTATACAAGTTTTTTATTACGGTCCATTAGAAAAAGGTATTCCAGCCTTGTAGAAGGCCTGTGGAAACTTCTAGATTTGTCGATTCCCAAAGTTTTTCTTGTGGCTAGCGTTCACCCCCTCTGGCATTTACCCAATAACTTTGCAATTTCATATTAAAAAGAAAGAAAATATAAAGGTTAGTAGGTTTTCTTAAGAAATCATAGACACTAACTTTCGTGTCTATGTGGATCCATCTCTATTTTCATAGACCACTTAATGAACTGTTCGTGAAATTAGAAATACATTGACCTACAAATTTTAAAATAGACTTTGTCTGTAGGTCTACTTCTAATTTTTTTAACTTGTTAAGGGCTCTAACATATTCCTTGATTGTACTTTTGTATACTTTACCTCCATGATAAAAGGAAAACCCAATACAAATTGAACAAAACACAATAGTGCCGTCAGCAACATTTTACGACTTCTTAATACTACTGGGAATTCATCAATCAATGCACTGGTTAACGTCTCTATTGTCCCAAACTGTAAAACGTTTTCACAGATACAACTTGTACAAACTTAAACTCTACAAACTCTCAAAAGTTGTTTGTAGCTTTCAAATAATAAGTAAAACATAATAATCTAAGCTTGTAAAATAAGATTATACAAACGGATTGTCTTTTTCTGCGCAAGACAAGGGATGCACCTGATCCCACTGCTGTTTTGTAAAGGAGTTCGTGGATTCCAAGCCTTTGTTCTTTTCGTTTTTCGTTTTATCCTTCAGTTAGTTTTAAAAGGATAAGGTACGTTTAGTACCCTTTTTGGCCCACACAAATGAAAGTCGTACGATGGTTTTGCAATATGGCCTATCTTGATGTAAAATAATGAAACTTTACATTTTTCAACAGGTTTTAAAAAAATAATTTGTTTTTTGACGTCATATTGAGGTCACTTACATGACCCAATGTGTCCTTTTTATTTAACATTAATAAATATTACAAATTTTGGACCTTTTTGATTTAATCTAATTACTTCCGACAACGTAGACCACGACATTTTTTTCCTAGCTGGTGTAATATGAAAAAATCTACATTCAGTATCAAAAGCGTGTTGTTCTATGTTGTCGGAAATAATTAATTTATCCCATTACATATAAAAATAGGCCTATTTTTAGGTATGGAAAGAATTGCGGTTTTGCCTTTAAAATATGACGTCATTGTGACGTCAAAGCATTTTAATAGGCAATTTTGAATTAGTTTATTGAAAATCATTTTTAATTTTAACAAGAAATGGGGAAATTAAATGCAAGTTTATTTTTACATTTAAAAATGAGCCAAATAGGTCAAATAAGGTTCTTGTCGTATCTTGTCTTTGGACTATGCACTTCTGGTCTCTCGCAATGGTATTCTACGATGGATTTTTCATGTATAACGCAAAGAAACGGTTTGGTTTGTGGAAGGCTTATTTTGTTTAATGAATTGTGCCTTCATTTTTTTACTAACCCAAGGGAGGCTTGAGTTACTTATAACGAACAAAACTGTTTCTCTTATTATTTTTGGGTTTTATCTATTTTTATCATGAATTGATATTTGAAGTTCAGACCAAGACTTTCACATTTATCACTTAGTGATAAAGCAAATACTCGTATTTGATTGGTCTATCCTTTGATTAGATAAACGTTTGGTTCATTTCCATTGGCTGATCTGGTTAAGCCTTGCTTTGTGAGATTATCATTTACTTGTGACGTCGTGTTGGTTTCACTTTGTTATAAAGCAACCGGTGACGACACAGACAAACGACTGTCGACATTTCGCTACGAGCGAGCATTCCGACATACATAGGCCAAACAAAATAAACATTATCATAAGAGAAACTGGTTTCACACCTGATGGGAGCTGTATATCGCTTATCAACTCTCGATATTTAATTTCAGAATAGTAAAAAAACTCGCCAGAATCTCATTTATTATTACTTTTGCACTAAATAACACAAGATAATAACCTGCGATAAACAGCTCTCATCTGTTGTAAAACCTTTATTGCGCTTTTTGAGTTACGTCCGATGGACAATATCCGACAGGTTAATAAGTATTCTTTCTTCCGACTTTTTGGACCTACGTATATCTTATTAAGGGTGTTCCTTACAAATTTTACCTAAAGGACACATGAGAAGTATACTGAACGGTAAAACTGCCAGATTACTTAAAAAGGTCTTCATTCGTGTTGAAATATTTACATCTATAATACCTTAACCTGTAGGTTAACAATCAAAATCACTTCCACCTGGAGTTAAAGTTGTAAATATTGAAGTAGGTTCCTTAATTGAAAACTAAATATTCAACCCTTTTTATTTCCAATCTTGTAAAAACGCTTGATATTGTTTAGTCAATACCATGAAAACGTAATTGTTTACACATCAGTTTACCAATTTCTCACATTTAATAACCAAATTTAAGGAAATCTAAATAGTGCTTCCTTTGGAATTGAATAGTAGCACCATTTTTCAGTTATCGAGTTATCTGACGGACAAAATTGACTTTTGCTCTTTATGCTATTATGGAATTTAATGATGTGTAACCTTTAACTCACAAAGATGGAGTCCTTCGGACCATATTAAATTGTAAGTGAGTCGGCTATGTTAGCATAAAAACAATTCCTTCAAAAAGCATAACTATAATACACTGCATTGGAAATTTTCTGGCCGAGACGCAAGTCCTTACCACAAAATAAATGGTCGGAACAGCTGAATAATATTTGGCATTATAATTCTAACATTTAATCCGATTCTGCTTGCTTATGTGCCTTCTTACCTTGACAAGATTATGCGTTAACTTTAAGGTTTGTTCTTATTATTATCATTATTATTTTTAATAATTCTTGCCAAATAATTTGATTTTATGCCACTAGTAATTAATTTTCTACCCCCAAAAATTGTCTTAACAATAGTTTAGAAAGTTTTTAAAGATGACGGATTTAAAATTTGACCATATATCAGCTGAATTAACTGTGTCTTAATCTGCAAATTCTGTTTCATAAAAAGATATGAAAGAAAACAGATTCGTCAAAATCCAGATATAATTGGAATACGATATTCTGATTTGGGTATCTTTTCAGGAGCTCATCCCCAACATGTTGAATGTTAAAAACAACTTAAGACATTAGGATTATTATTACAAGGTTTATAAATAAAACAACTTACCTGAGTATCAATTGCTATGGTCAATAACATTAGGAAAAATAGTACTGCCCACAATGGAGAAATTGGTAGTTTAGACACTGCTTCTGGATATGCAACAAATGCCAATCCGGGACCTAAACAAGTTTTTAAATATCTCGTAATATATTCATACACATAAATTGACGATAAGAGGTTAATTGCTAAAAGATTTCTATTTTATGGGCCATGGTGGTAGTGTTCTTAATGCCATAGGGACCTGAAACACTGAAATGATCAAGGTTTCAAATTCAAATTGATTAACACAGCAAATTAGAGTGTGTTTGAGATTGTAAATCCGGATCACCCGAGTCTAACTCGGCATTTTTGGTAATTCAGTTTGGAAAATGTGTGTTTACATTTTAGTTTCTGTATCATATTTGTGTAATGTGTTTTTTTTTTTTTTTTTGTGTTTGTTTTCTCGATCATATGTTTATCGATCTATCTCAAGTCCCAGGTTATATACCTCTTAATGTGATGCAGAGTACTAAGCAAATAATGATAATGTCTAAGGATAAACTTGACTTAACGATATATATTTAGCGATAAATTTTAATAATTTACTTTTAGCACCTTCTCTCTCTCCAATTATAAAAAGACAACTACGACATGGCCGATGATTGTCGAAAGCCAAAATCATTCAGCTCTCTAAACACATTTATTCTGACACTCATAGGTCAAACTGATGTCATTTTTATACATATACATGCACAGAAAGGCTCCTTCGTTGGCACAAAAGTGTAAAGTTTCTTTACAATTACTTTCTTATTCTAAAATCATTTGTTTAGCTACTTAACTAATACTTCAGATCGTATAAAAAGAAAGGATACATTTTCAATACACTGCAGTTGAAGATACAAATTAATGAATCAGCAGTCTATGCAAACAGTATTTCATGTTTAAAACAGAATATCAACCAAAAGATTTCCAGCTGTAATGCATTCGTACGATGCAGTCATTAAATTTAATTCTGATGTACAATTACAGACGTTCATTATCTACGACGTATGTCTATTTACCCTGTGTAACTACATCATCAATCTCCATTCCTTTATGTTGCGCCATAAATCCCAAAACAGAAAATGTTACAAATCCAGCAAAAATACTTGTACCGGAATTAATAGCAGGGACAATCATGGCGTCTCTGAAAATTTAAAAACTTTCAAAGAACATTCGCACTGACAAAGTATAACGCATGGTATGCAATTACTGGAAGACAACTTGTATTAGCGTAAGAACTGCTTTCACGATTTTTACAAAATTGATATAAATCGCAAAAAATAATCCCAAACTTGGTAACTTTACTTGGTAAACTGACCGATTCATAGCTAAGTTTTAAATCGTGCAAAAAGTTGCCGCAAAAACAAATCGGTTTACAGTACATAGATTCGAGAACCCCACTGAGTATGGTTTTTTGTACCTAGCATGATTATGTAAAACGTAAAACAAGTTCAAGACCAGTAATCGGAAATGAATATATATTTGGGAGTCATCGTTAGGAGAACGTTTAAACCTACTGAATTGTTTTGCTCGATCGAAGACAGCCATTTATGTATTGTACACAAAACTAGATGTTGAATCGAACTTAAATACAGAAATTCACACATGTATAACGAAAACAGCAATTGGCTAAGACAATATCTACACTGAATAAAAAGACATAGAACATATCATAGTAACAATAAATATTTATAGTTAATATGCGATGATATAAACGTTTAAATCTCTGCAATTATATCTTTTGTCTGTAATGTTTTACGTTTGGCTGATGGATTCAATACATCACTTATTTCATTTACTAATGCTCCATTGGTTTAATTGGTTTTTAGAAAACAGAAAATGCCAATAACCGTCTCTCACACTTTTTATTATGCACTTTAATATCAAACAAAAATGGTCAAGATTATATTGGTCGATACGTTTTGTGAAATATTATCAAACCCCCATGATTATTCAGAAAGAGTTTGGCTTATTGCAACAATCAAAGCTGCTCTAGCAATAATTTAACCTTTAATATTTATATATACTAAATAATGTGGATAGTTATTGCAGACAATCGCTTATGTGGTGATGTAGGCAATACAATCGACTTACTTACAAATATTTACAACAGTTCGAGTGATAATTAATAGAGCACCAATATATTTCGCATATTTCTGGAACACATGCTTATGCACATGAAAAAAATAATCAGTTTAATGTCAAGGACAGCGTCACCATATTTAACTGTTAAAATTCTGGATGATTTCGAAATATCATACTATGGTTAGTCTGATCTTTTAAATAAAATTCACACAATCGATGGCATGATTTCCAAAAATTAGAAAAAAAATACGATTTTATTGCTTCCTTTGTTTGTTAACTGTACACAAGATATATAGTGAGTTTTTATGACGTTTGAAATTTGTTGGAAGAAAAAAGGAAAAAAAAAAGAAAAAAAGGTTTTTTTTTAAAAAAAAAAAAAACAAAACAAACAAACATTGCTTCAGGCGAAAAATAATGTGACTCTACTGATGTCAACTATAAGTTGATCGCCCGAATTTGTTGAAAGCCATACAATAACTTGTAATACATGAAAAAATCAGAAATTTAGATTTGCATTTGTAATATTACTATAACACGATTCAGTGTCTTATGTTCTATACAATGTCTTATTCACTTTCTGCTTGATGCGTCAGGATTAAATATGGTAAAGACTATTACCCGATAATCAAGATATAGCTCATAATTTGATGTGCTGACGCTGACATAATGGATATTGTGTTATCTCTAAAGAGATAATTGCCACTGATCAAATATGGTATTTATTATGTCCTTTAATATGACATTACGTTTTCGTACGTAGTTAACATAAAGTAACATATATGTCATTGCATTTCAAAGACACAATATTAAGAAACTGTCAGATTATCAAAAATGATAATAAATTTAAGAACAGGATAACATATTGTAACCCACAGGTTAATGTTGACCCAATACGGAAATTTATCAGGACTCGGCATTGCCTCGTGGTCGTTATGAACTTTAATGATCCGATAAATGTCAATATAACATTGTCCACCTTATATTGATGACACAAAATAAACAATTAAGTACACGTTTTACAGTATTAAACAAACCTGTACATGTTATGGTGGAATTGATTGAAACTGGCAAAGGTCAACAATCCTCCCCATCCTGCACCAGAAGAAAAGAAAATCTGTACGGCTGCTTCACCCCAAACCTGATAATAAATATCCACCATTTATGAAAATAAAAGTGTAATGCTATGTTGCCGCTGACAGGAAAGCTTCTTAACCATGACTTCCTGACGAAATAGATATATTTCAGTCGTCTTCGGGCTTCATTTACGAAAAACACATGTATCTTTTTACGTACTAAAAATTATATAGCCTGCTTTCCCTTTGAATAGGCTCAGAAAGTGACGTCATAATGACAATTAAGTGTATGTCGTTTACCTGACATTGTTGATTATCGTTATTTCCATTCATAATACTTTACTCTTGGACATAATTCAGGATGATTTAAATAGTTTCATATTACTGGGGCGAAAAATATAAACATACTCCTTTATTACCTAATTTTTATCTTCAATGAAGATCACTTGTGGAGCAGGAGATGCTTACTTTTGTAGGGCAACTGAGATCACCATTGTGAGCATAAACGGTTGTTTATGCCAAAACATCACTGCAATGCAGCTCACTAATTACAAACTCAGGAACATTTAAATATGTGCAAAAACAACGGTTGGCATCAATAATTGTGCAAATCAAATGTCATTATTATAAAAGGAATTCGAAGATACCAAAGGATCAGACAGAAATCGTTAAGTCGGAAGACAGACAAGAACATGGCCAACAAAATGAAATGAAAGACAAACATAAAACACACATCACTACACTAAAAACTAAAGCTGGAGTAACATATAGTAATTTACAGGATATTTTCAAAGAATATCTTACGATTTCTAATTACAGCTTTCTTTACGAAGGCACATATGTTATCGCAGAGTTTTCTAAAAGTACAATGTTCCCTGTTTAGACAAAGTAGAAGATAATAAATATTTGAAAAAATATAATTATATCAAATATATTTCGTGACAACATCGTCCAAATCTAAGATCTAGGTATTTTGATAACATCAAACCACATTTTATTTTATATTCTTAAAAAAATATCTATCAGAAATGAGAAACTTGATTATACTTCAGTAAAAACAGATGTTAACATTAATAACAACATTAACTGAGATTGTACTTCATCAGATTTTATATACGATGACGGGTTTTGATAAACCATTTAAAACCGTTGACACTTACAATTTTTCACCCTTTATACTATACTTCCCAATAAACTTATTAACCAGAAATTTTGACATGGATTTAGCCTTTTATATAAACGGATCAAAAATATATTTTCTGAAACAGTAGTCAGGATTTCTTCTCGGATGAAAAATGTTACTTCAATTGATACGCTTACGTGACCTGTGAGGAGATGATAACTTCATTACACTTCTTCTTGCCAATAAAGTTTTGTCAATAGAAAGGGTAGAGACACGAACCTGGATTTTTGACCTTCTGAATTGATAAATTTTTACTATGATTTTTTTAAATACAAAAATCACCAATGTTGAATAAATATGGAGAAATTAAGTACGTATTTCAAGGATAATCCTCTCATCTGTAGCATTAGATCTAAAACTTAGGAAGTCGAAGATCCAAACATAGCAAAAAAACCAACACTTAAATTCAAAGAAATCGAAATGGGAAGCCAATCCGACGGCAGACACAACTACGAAGTCCTAGCCCTATTTTTAGTACTGAAAAATTTTTTACAAATGAAAAGACATTTACTAAATATCCATTATTTGAATTGCTTTGTCCATGGAGTGTTGTTGTGAGGGGCAGCAAAAACGTTGATATATAACTTGTAAACATATGTGGGATGACCGAAAATTCTACAAAAAATATACGAACTTTGATTTTTCCAAACAGAATTTTATACACAGCACATTCTTGGGCACAGATTTAAGTGAAGTGTACTTTGTTTAATTTCAGATTTCTTTTCGAAAAAAACTTGAACTGACTTTAGTTTGTCTAAAACATCTAGTGAATATTAAACACTCCAAAGTAGTTAATAGTTAGAACAGATACATTAGCGGTAGTGTTCTCGAAATAAGTTGGAATTTATTTAGTGACTAAAGGATGTATAAGTTATTTTTTTAAATTGTCTTTTGCCATTTTAGAGTTTACTTTGGAAATAATTTATTGAGAAAAAGGCAGATATGATGAGTGCTGCAAAAACAAAGACTACAGTGATATATTGTTTCACATCCATTTCAGATAGACTAAAATTTTGAAGCTTTAATAGTTCCTTATTTAAAAAGTAGAAAATTTCTTCCATTTTTTAAAAGGATACCAGAGTTTCAAATGAGATTATATTGCGATGATGTTTACGCTTGCTTTGGTTGATAGTCTATCATGAGATATTTTATTGCGTTTATAGCATTGACAATCAAAAGTTCGAACATATTCCCTAAAACCAAAAATATTGTCATTTAGACCGAATATGCTGTGAACATTTTTGTAGTACAAGCAAGCTTACGTTTTTGAAGCCCTTTTGCGCGTTGATTATGTGTCTGTCATTGAATTGTGTTAACCATTTCTAAAGGTTGTATTTTCATATTTATAAGGGCGTGTTTGTGTTTAGTAGTATGCTGATATTCCAAACTTTTAAACGATTTGCTCTTGCAAAAATTTTAAAAATATTTTTGATTTTCTTTTCCAAAATACCTGACGTGTGTGTTATGCAAGGCAACATGGATCAGTTCAACTGATATAAGAATCAAAGGACAATGCAAATACCCTCCTATTTAACGTATAATAATAATTTAATGAGACCACGTTAATCATTTTAGACATAACAGAGTAATGCTTGTGTTCTTCCATGCCTTGTTATTTAAAATTAGTGCGCCATTAGTTATAAGTTGAAAAATTCGCCGATTTAAATTTTTAAAAATAAGTTGATTTGTTTAAACGTAATAAAATTATGTACAAAAGCGACAATATTGCATGATTAATATAAGAATAGAAGATGAGGCATGATTGTCCATGAGACAGCCACCACACCAAGTGACAGTAGAATTTTTAACTTCTGCAGGTCCCATTAAGGCCTTCAACAATGAATCAGAGTCCATACCATAACGGAAGCTGTAAAAGGCCCCGAAATACAAAAAAAAAATGAAACTATATATAAAACATGGCAATCGACTTAATCTAATGCACAAATGGTAAACATATAACAATAAATGAATATAAAAAAACCAACAACAACCACTTGGCTACAGGTTCCTGGCTTGGGACAGGCACATTATTATGTGTCGGGGTTTAGGCAAAGACATTTAAAAAGGACATATTTAAATCCTGGAAAATCAGAACGTTAGATAACGCCATAGAAGTGACCATCCAAAATATTTGTGTTAATAGTTATAAAAGAGGAAAAGTACATTAAGATGAAGAACTATCTACCAAACATCAGCATACATCTCAAGCACGGGAAATCATTACATCGATATGCATGGCACCAGAGAAAAACTAGAGCGTTCAGAAGAAGGAGACGATGGTCTGATCAGATGTTGCTACAGTAAATTTGCTAGAGATAAATGTTTCCTCAGTGGACCAGCAAAAAAGACATTTAGATAGTCCCCAGATAACTGTAGAACATGATAGGTCCCGTCTTTAGTTTAGGTCAGAGAATCATAATCTTCACCTTAGCTCTGTTAAATGTCCATCGAACTGAGGCTGAAACCACGTGCTTGCAGAATGTATGAGTTATCTTTTCCAGTGCCGTTGACACAATGGTCGAAATTAAATCAACACAGTGTGTTATTTGGCAAGCGTGTGACTAGTCCAACAATATAAATCATTGCAAAGTGAAGACACTTTTCAACGATCATCGTATGGCAAAAAATGTCGAGTTTGATATTTGTATTAAGCTATTTGAGTAAAATTAAATTGAAACGATCGGTAATATATTGCCTACAGTGAAAGGTCATTATTTATATAAAGTTCAAAACTTTGTGTTTATGTGTCATAACCTAGGCAATAATTGTTTAAAGACTGGGAAAGGCAAAGACGTAACAGGGAACTACGTGGCTACTGGCTACATCATGTGCAGGAAACACACACTAATTTCAATGCCGGTCATATTAAAGAATTTGTATTACCTTTGTGGATAACATTTTATTCCATTTTGGTATCACAAAATACTTAATTCCATTTATTGCTCCAGGTAAGGTTACTGCTCTCACCAAAAATATAACAAGCACTATGTACGGAAATGTCACAGTCACATACACAATCTAAAGAATAAGAAGTCAAGTATTAAATAATTCAGGAGATTCTTACTAAAAGTTAAATTAAAAATACGTCATCATACTTTAATTGTAATAGAAAACACATTAAACAGTTAGTAAAGGTTAAAGGATGAAGGTAGGTTTTAAATTCCCGATGGGTTTTTAGGCACACCTGTCTGTTTCGAAGCTGTTTAATGAAATAAAAAAAGTACTGAATCCTTTAACCAACTTACAAACCGACACATAACCAAAAATGTTCGTATTTTGTTGATTTGAGGTACCTTACTTCCCTATATCTGGACGTGTCTAAATCTCAAAATTCATAACAACCCCACGTGTTTAAACTTAAAATTCAAATAAATCAATATCCACAGGTAAAGTTCATTTCAAAAATGAAAGTGCATTTATATAGGATGATAGAAGAAAATCTTTTGTACATGTATAAAGTATGTGATATTGGATTATTATGTTCAGTGAATTCTG
This sequence comes from Geukensia granosissima, assembly GCA_032357055.1. NCBI lineage: Eukaryota > Metazoa > Mollusca > Bivalvia > Mytilida > Mytilidae > Geukensia > Geukensia granosissima. The sequence continues at coordinate 13,427 of JAULBM010198417.1, forward strand.
GCAGGTTAGTGCGATTTAATTTTTTACGAATCGTAAATGATTCGTTTTAGACATGACAATGTACAACTTCAGCTTCTACGTTCAAGAAAATTAAAACTGCAAATGTTTATTTTTCTTATTTTTGTTCATTCTACGGCTTATTCGGTACTTAAAATTTTACTATATTTCCATTTTCATCTGTTGAATACATTTTGGACATTTACTTAATTTCCTCCCGTTGAAATTGCAGGGACAGACTCATTATACGCAGTAAGTTTAAAGGCAGAATTATTACCTGCAAAAGGTAATAACTTACCGGTTAATATGAATTATTAACCTGAGAGGGGTATTTATTTCAGAGTAAGTTTAATTTCAACAAACGATTCTATTGAAGAATAAAATCGACCAATTGTGAAAATAAAAAAAAAAAAAAACTTGCATTACAAAAGAAATCTCACGTATCGTTTTTTAATTGTAGGTTCTGATACATCAATGGTATTTCCTACTCCTTAATAAATTATTCTTTGATTTAGAATGATGTACCCCTCCCTGAATATAAATACTCAATTGCGAGTTCGTTGTAAGCTTTTGAGTTTTTAAAGATCTTTAAAGTATATAGGAGTCTAGATATATGCGTGCTCGTTTTGTAATTATGTTCAATGGGAATTGTTTATCTCTGTGGAAAATAATGTTTAACTGTGTTCAAATTTTATGCAAAACATAACTAGCGTTTGAAATATTTTGCTGAAAAAGCCATTTAAATATGTCAATCTCCATACATAAAAAAGAAAAAAGGTCAACTCGGCAAATATATTCGAGGCATTTTTATGAAGACGTGAGAGAAGTTGTCAGAAACGCATTATCAATATATACTTAAAAACAATTATGTTGACTTATTCTATAGTGACACAAACTATTGAGGTGTGGAAAAAGAAATTCAATGTTGCGTCCTCAGAAGATAAAGTTTACTGAAATAATATCTGAAATTGCTAGCCGTGTTGTATTTATAAAACACTGAATATAAGACATTTTATTTTCTCGTCAATGGTCTAAATGACATGGGTCGTTAAGCCATATTTTAGTCTAAGAATCTGGATAAAAAAGAAAAATGACTAAATTTTTTTAATTTTTTTTCTTTTAAACGTATGTTTATGTTAATCGTTTCTTTCTAGAATATTTTCAATATTTTTTCTTAACATTTGATTGATATTTGTTGGGTTGTGGTGATTTCTGTTGCATTGTTCCCTGTTCACCAATATACCTTCCCAATGTCGTTACTTTTAATCCTTTCCTATTGTGATTAAATGTTGTGACTTACTTCAATCAAATACTAGCTTTGTTTACGGAGTAACACGACGGATGCCACTAGTTGAGCAGTAGTAGTTTAAACATATTTTATTAAATATATTTAATTTTAATTACAGCAAAACGGATATGACACAAGTTTAACGAACTTAGATTGTCCTCTTCTATAATACAATATTACACAATACAGTTTAGAGCATACAATTATCAAATTATAATATGTTACAAAATAACAAATTTAAATAAAGAGACTACATGGATGAACAAGAAAGATACCCTAAAAAGCCAAAAAAACTAACTACAAAAAATACCGATGTTTCTGGTTGAGTGTTTATGTGGATTACCATATCAGTGTAATAAGGTCATGTCACAAGGAAAATTTTGATTATTTTGATAGAATGAAAGATATTTTTTTAATATTTTCTCGTTTTGTTCGTCTGTAAGTATATCAGTTCCGCAAGTTAGTAAACTGGGATCCAAATTGAGGCAATCGGGCAACCAGGCAAGGCTATCTATCAAAGTTTTGCGAATATCTGTATATATAGGGTAAACGAAAAATAATGATATGAATCTTCGAATTGGGCTCCACACCGTCAAGAAGAATAAGATATTATATTTATTCAGTATAAATCTTGGTTAAGGATAGTTGCTGAACATTTCAACTGGGTAAACAAATATTGAGTTTTCTTGGGCTTTACAACATTTTTAATTTGGGTGTTCGTCGGCTTTCTTCGAAAGGTTTTCAGGCAAATCTCTTATAAATCACACTTTTCCTTGTAAAAAAGGTAGACACGTTACAATTCTAGCAGCATCAAGTTGCATTTGTTCCAATTTGGCTGCATTGACATCCCCACAATTATCCAATACCTCATGTGAATATCTATCAAATAAAGTTTCTTTAAATTTATCTGCTTTTTAACTTGCGTAGTATATTAAAACGCCTGGACACACTTGATATAATATTGTTAACATGCAAATTCCATTTATCATCACTTATTATCGTTACTCTGAGATGTTTATGGAAATTTGAGACTGGTAATTTAATTCCATTAAATTAGGCTTTAATATTAGGGGCTTCAGCATTTGTAAATAGCATGATTTCAGTTTTTTCTGGATTGAATGACATAAGCCATTCATCTGACTATTCATTCAGTGCTTTCAAATCATGATCAACCGCAGCTTGTATCTCTTATTCATCATGACCTGAACAACTGAATGATGTATCATCTGCAAAAAAAATTTGTAAATGATATAAGATTCTCTGCTATATCACTTATATAAATAGTAAATAATAGTGGCCCTATAAGAGATCCCTGTGGAACACCCACAGTGAGAAGAATGGTTATTAAAACCAAGTCTTTGTTTCTGTGATTAAAATAATCATGAAACAATCGATGTAAATTTCCATCAATGCGAAAGAATTTACCTTATGAAGTAACATTTTATGCCAAACTTTATCAAAAGCCGTAGAGAAGTCGCAAAAAATAAAACAGCTTATCTCTTTTCTTTCTGGAGCGTTAAGAATGCAATCATATATTTCAAAAAAATTGTCTACGGTGGAATTTTTTGTTAGAAATCCAGACTGAGATAATAATAATTCATAAATAAGTTCATATTTTTGGAGACGATTAATACATATTTATAAACTACTCGCTCTATTACTTTACCAATACAGCTGATTAACGAGATCGGTCGATAGTTTGAAGGAAGTGAGTTATCCCCCCTTTTGAAAATAGCTGTAACGTTAGCGATTTCCCAGACTGGTGGGTATTTGACAAGCTAAAGTGATTAATTAAATATCAATTGAAGAGGCTTTGCAATTTTCTCGGTGCAAATTTTTAGAAATCTATGGCTTATTGTATCTGGTCCCGATACCTTCCTTGGGTCTAGTATTTTAATTAGATCAATAATTTCATTAATTTCGATATTTATATTGGAATCTACATATTCGGTTTTTTCGGAATGTTTGGAATTACAACGTTTTCTTCATTTAAAGTAGAATTATGAATAAAGTATTTGTTTAGAAGTTCGCACTTCTCGTCTTCATCAGCAACATTATCACTTTATTTTCCATCTTCAGTTATATTTTTGGGGGCGGTATACTGGATGTTCCCTTGTTTGATTTAATTAACATTTCATTATTTTCCAACATGTTTTGCTGTTTGTTGTATTATCTAAAATAATATTTTCTAATTCTTTTATTGATTTAGACCATGCCTTGTATGTAATCTATCCCGTGTATGAATCTCTCTTCTCAGTTCCGAAGTAAACCAGGGCTTGTCGTTTTCACGCACCATGATGTCTTTGGTTGGAATACAGTGCCTTGTGACCTACAGAAACGTTGAAGTAAATGTGGTTTACATCTCATCAACGTCCTGCTGATCAGAAATTAGTGCATTCCAGTTTATTTCATCTAATAATTTTGAAAACTTTTCGATGTTTTTTTTATCCTATAACCAAACTTCTCTTTTAAACGAGCGAAAAAAGCTTTCATGTTTTGTCACTGATCTCACAGGTTAAAGGTGGGAGGATTGAGCGCTCATAAACCGGTTAAACCCCGCCACATACTCATATGCCTGTCCCTAGCCAGGAACATGTAGCCCAGTGGTTGTTGTTGTTTTGTTAGTTATTTATTGCTATATGTTCACCATTTTTGCTTTAGATTAGGTCGATTGTCGTGTTTTATGTATAGTTTCACAATTTGCATTTCGGGG
>JAULBM010198527.1:0-17422 GCA_032357055.1 Geukensia granosissima
GGTTAGTCCTGAATATGCATGAAATATTTGCCACTGGACGTTAAGCACCATTCAATCAATCAATCAACCTTAGGAAAAAATTAGCACCTTCAATGTTGTATTGGTTGCAATTTTTTTTTCTTCAAGTGATAATTCATGTAACACCCTGCCCAAATTGTCTCAGGTGATAGTTCTTGTATTACCTCAGGTGTTAATCTTTTCTCCAAGAGACCGTAACACCCATACCCTCACCAAAGAGCAGTATATTTACATTATTCTTCTTCAGTGTATCAAGAAGTTTTGGAGTGGTGCTTCTCAAAGCCAAAGAAAGCTCATAATAATTAAGTAGATTAATCTTTGCATCTCAATGGAAATATTTGCAGGATGGACTGACACTGCTTCTTTACATTCATACTAGAAGCACAAATTATTTAATAGTTCCTTTGTTGTTACAGCTATCATAGCATTAAAATTAAGGCAATTTTGAACAATTTTTACCTTTCAGCCCCAAAAATCATTCTGATTAAATACATACCTCTGAACCTTTACTATCCATATCTCCACAGTATTTCAAACTAACCAATATTTCTGATTCATATAAGGCCCTGAAAAATACATAAAACCATACTGGTAAGTTCCACTAATTTGTAAGAAACTCTCTATAAACATTTAATCTTTATTATATGAGATCTACATACAGTGAAGGAACTACCAATATAATGTTACTGTGATTTATAACACTCAAGTACTGCAGTTTTATAAAATAAAGTAGTCATTTGTTTACAAAGAGGCTAATTATTTTGCATAACACCAAAAACTGAATTCATAAAAGAAAAATATAAAAAGATAAAACTGTTCAATGTAATTTTTTTTCAGTACATGCCATGACTATTTAACTGATTTATGAATCCATGTATAATTTAATTTTTTGTTGGTAATATTTAAATTTTTATACATTTCACATTTCAATTCTTCCAATCATGTGACCTTCATTTAAATTTTATGCTGCAAACAGTAAAATATTTAAAACAAGGTTGTCAACATCAAAGCATTTTCATTTATTTCTTTTAATAAAAAGGTTATAAAAAATAAAAAAATAAACTTAAAGCAGCACATAAACTTAAGCAAATATATTCCAGATTTTTACTTCATTTTGTACAACTGCCTTGTAACTAAAAATGCAGATCAAACAATAATATGGAAAAAGCTCTATAATAAAAATAAATAAAAATATCAATCGATATAAAGATGCTACCTGGGTAAAAAAAATCATTTTGTAAAAGTGCAAGTACTTTGTTATTTTAATAAGCAAAATTTTAAAAGAAAACTCAGAGTTACCATTCAAATAACAGATAATTCAATTCTTTTATTGCTGTATGCTCTACTATTTATAGTATAGGTAGTGGAAGATAGCTGTATATTTTCCTTCTTGTTGTAAAATTTAATCTTGATATTCACACTGTTGAAAATACATGCCTTCACAAATATTGCTGTATAAATTAATTGTGTTCATATTGGTTTGTGTGCACTGATTTTGGCATTTTCTGGAAATGGAATCTTTTACAAATGAGCACTGTCAGATAAAAATCAACCTTATGCCATGTATGCAATGTAATTGCATGTACATATATCATTATTTAAGGCTCAAAAAAGATATCTAAGTTACACCCCATTCAGTCAAATAATTTTTATACAATGACAATAAAATGTTTGTTTTGGGGATGCAAAGATGTTGTAAACATACATTTCTACTAATTTTGACCCAGAACGGAGACCAAGTTGAATTGTAAATTGCATCAAGCCTGTTTCTATCAGACACAGCTTATAAGTGTGTTGTTTTAATTAGGACTTCCAATGTGTTGGTCCCTAGTGTACCTGATGATGGTTCATTCAGAGAAGTGCTTTGTATTCAGATGAATTTGTTGAAAATCTTAAAAAGAAATGACTGCCACTTTACTGGCATTCATCCCATATCATTTATTGTTATAGTTTATTGAATAGTTTGCCTCTTCTAATTGCTGTGCTTAGATAGAAAATCATTTTCCCATGCTCAAGGTCTATGCTATATTGTTGATGATATTCACACTTTATGCCTTCACAAACACAGCCTGAAAGAAGCTGTAATCAATTTCAGTAAAGTTAGTGCCATTAAAATCCATTATTGTCATGCAATGGTGATATGCCCCAAGCATTTTAAATTTATTCTGAAATGTTCACAATGCCACACAAAAAACTATTAACTAAGAGCTGCCATAACCCTACTGATGTTTTAAGATAATATATGGTTTTGTACAGGTCTTAACAATTAAATTTCCAAACATTAATTTTTATAAGAAAATCTAAATTGCCAATCTTAATTTATTTACCAATTAACTTTAAAATTACTGAATGACCATGGGTCAAAGTGGTAGTTTAAAAATCAAAATATTATTCAAAGATCAAAGTAACAAGTGATAGGAGCGACTGACAAAGAATTAGAATTAGGGCAACCTATAAACAACCTGATCATGTTGATTTAAGTTATGTAGAACCTTGAAAAATATTTGTTTCATTTATATGAATTCTCTGAAACATTCCCATTATTCAATGTCTTTACATTTAAGAATTTAAGAATTTAATATTGATGTCAAAAAAAAATTTTTGAGATGTGTTAACTGTTTTCCCCTCAAGTCACTATTTAGCAGACAAGAAAATGTGCAAAATAAGAATATTCCAATCAAAGGTTTCTGACCACCAGCCAACAGCCTATCAATGTTCAGTTGTTAAGCAACATATAATTCTTAATAAATTCTCTCTAGCCTTCTTCTCTCTCAAGTAGTTTTCACCACAGATAGCCTTCGTCACTTTAACTTCATTTTCACCACACAGCCTTTTTCTCTATCATGTAGTTTTCACCAAAGATGGCCTATTTCTCATTTATATAATTTTAACCACAGATAGCCTTTGTATCTATCGTGCAGTTTTCACCAAATATAGCAGTTGTCTCAGGAATATAATTTTTACCACAGATAGCATTTGTCTCAATCACATACTTTTCACTACAGATAGCCTTCGTCTCTTTAATTTAATTTCCACCAGAGATAGCCTTTGTCTCTATCATGTAGTTTTTACCACAGATAGCCTTCGTCTCTTTAACTTAATTTCCACCACAGATAGCCTTCGTCTCTTTAATTTTATTTCCACCACAGATAGCCTATGTCTCTATCATGTAACTATCACCACAGATAGCCTATGTCTCTATCATGTAACTATCACCACAGATAGCCTTTGTCTCTATCATGCAGTTTTCACCACAGATAGTCTGCCTCTCTCTCATGTAGTTTTCACCATAGATAGCCTGCATCTCTCTCATGTAGTTTTCACTACAGATAGCCTTTGTCCCTATCATGTAGTTTCACCACGGATAGCCTTGGTCTCTATCATGTAGTTTCACCACGGATAGCCTTGGTCTCTCTCTTCTGTAGTTTTCACCACAGATAACCTATGTCTCTATCATGTAGTTTTCACCACAGATTGCCTTTGTCTCTATCATGTAGTTTTCACAACAGATTGCCTTTGTCTCTGATGTAGTTTTCACCAAAGATAGCCTACGTCTCTCTCATGTAGTTTTCACCACAGATAACCTTTGTCTCTATCATGTAGTTTTCACCACAGATAGCATATGTCTCTATCATGTAGTTTTCACCACAGATTGCCTTTGTCTCTGATGTAGTTTTCACCAAAGATAGCCTGCATCTCTCTCATGTAGTTTTCACCACAGATAGCCTGTGTCTCTCTCATGTAGTTTTCACCACAGATAGCCTTTGTCTCTATCATGTAGTTTCACCACGGATAGCCTTGGTCTCTCTCTTCTGTAGTTTTCACCACAGATAGCCTTTGTCTCTGATGTAGTTTTCACCAAAGATAGCCTGTGTCTCTCTCATGTAGTTTTCACCACAGATAGCCTTTGTCTTTATCATGTAGTTTTCAAGACAGATAGCGTTTATGTCTCATTTAGTTTTCACCGCAATAGCCTTTGTCTCTCTAATGTAGTTTTCAACACAGATGCCAATGATGATGTCCTTATAAAGGCAAATCAACAGCTAACATAATAAGCCTGACCTTTTTCAACCTTAATATCTCAAAAACAGTAAAAATTGTGTTGTGGCATAAGTGTTTTCTTTAAAAAATATAAAGAAAATCGCCATTGAGTCCCCCACTTAAAAAAAGCAGTTGGAGGACATCTGCACTTTTTAACCTATGAACATTTTTAAACTATTTGAAATGTGTGTTTTACAATTAAGTGTACTGTTTTGTCCTGATAGTTTCAGAAAAAAGACCTTTTAAAAATCAATAACCAATAAAAAACAAGAATTGTACATGGCAGCCACTTTAATGGTCTAATGGGACAAAGTGAGGAGACTCTGTAAAGAACTTCTATAGATACTTCATGTCAAGTTTGGTTGCATTTGACCTTGTTGTTTCAAAGGACAAGTCTTTTTAATATCAGCCAATCAGAAACGGTAACTACCTGGGGCAGCTTTCTTTGTAATGTGATTGGATCAGACTGAAAAAAATGAAATGTCCATAGTTGCTTCCTGTATAGTTTGGTTCCATTTGGCCTAGTTGTTTCAGAGAAGAAGATGAAAATGTAAAAAGTTTACAGACTACAGATGGATGAAGGACATTAAGTGATAAAAAACTCACATGGCCTTTGACCATGTTATCTAAAAAGCTACAAAACAAAACAAAGCAATGAATGGATGGCTGGCACAAATGATGGACCAATTACATAATAATGGCAGCCAGATTTTGTGTTTGTATAAAAAGCAATAGGACATTTAGAGATACAAGACACTAACTCAAACATAATAACCCCAAAACAAGCAAACAACATGTTTTATAGGCCCATCATCCTGAAATCTGCTAAACCATACGTCCTCTACCTTAATTCAAAATGAGCATTTGAATAAGACATTTGGATATTGAAAATGGCAACAAAACAGGTATGGGGTTAATGCATTTAAGAATTCAACAATGATCCAGATTGCATGTGAATAGCAATTTAAATATTGTTCTTCATCTTGAAAGTTTCTATACGGCCTTCAATGATAAACCAGTAGCCCATACCTTACAGCAAGTTTAAGGCAGCCATCAGCTTTGACATAGGTGGTACTACATTTTGAAAAAGCTGTACCAAAAACTGCAACGCTTCATATTTTACTAAATTTTTAAGTGGTTACTATAGCTCACATGAAAAGTATCAACTAGGCATGGGTTAATATGTACATGTATATGATATTCCTTGAATAGATTTTTATAATGTCAACAACTGACAACAGATATTAAATTTGTGTAATATTACTCATGTATATCAGGAAGGAATCCAGGATTTTTGGTTGGGGGAGGTGTGTAGAGGAAAAATTGTAGCTGAGCAAAATAAGACATTTTTTAGGCATTTAAGGAAAATCATTTTATTACAAATATTTTTTTTTCACTTTTTAAGCATTTGGTGGGTTGCACCTATGAATACATGCCTGCATATAAAATACAATTGTCTTAAGCCTTATAAATATTTAAATGATCAGGAGACTACAATATTTTATTCATTTTTACACCTTTAATAACACAAACATGAATATAGTCTACAGTTTAAATAAGAAAATCCAAAAGAAGATTAAAATATTAATATATGAACCCTAAAATGCATGGTCAATTACCCACAATCCTCTGTTTTTTTACAAAATGAACACTTTTAATATGGTAATATGGTAGTAAGTGTTTAATCATTGGTTAATCTTATTGTTTAATGTGCTTATCCTGGAATTATGTCACAAATAAAATAACAAAACAGAACAGAGGTGCTTCGCAAGTGCAGCATGATACGATCGCAGCACATTGAAATGTGAATGGTGAACAATAGACCCTTTGGATAAGTGTGGACACAGTATTTTGTTTGACACAATTATGTGCTTTTTTTGCATTTTTCATGAGGAATCAATTGGTAAAAACCCCATGGAAATCGTGTGAAAAATTAAATTTTCCATATTATACGAAATTGATTTTTGCCCCCCCCCCACTCCTTTGACCCCTTTTAGCTCAAAAACAGTAAAAGATAGAGAAAATCTGTTGACATACTACTGAAAGCTCTCACTGAGAGGAATCAAATGCAAAAAACCCCATCAAAATCAGATGAAAAATAAAAATTTCTCATTTCCTGCAAAATCACATTTTTTAAACTCTTTGACCCCTTTTAAAAAAAAACCGGTAGATTCTGCAAAAAAATGCTTGGAGTAACTATTATTCCATTCTTCATAAGGAATCATTTGCAAAAAACCCCATCAAAATCGGATTAGAAATAAAAAAGTTTCCAAAATTAGGTCATGGCCATTTTAGGACCCCCTATATCTCAGTAACAGTAAGAGATAGGTCATGATGCTTGTGGCCTATTATGTTGACTTTTTCATGGGGAATACAAAGAAAAAAAACCCATCAAAATTGGACAAGAAATAGAGAACTTGCATCCAAATAAGGAAAAATCCCCTTCTGGCCCCTCCCCCAAAAAACGGGTGGGGCTAGATAACCCAAAATCAATACCAACCTTTATCTAGTACCAATAATCAATGTCCTAAAATATTAAAAGGATTGGTTCACTAGAACAAAAGTTATTGTGCGGAAACCAACCTGTCAACAGACGCCAACGCCGACGACGACATCGATGCCGCCGACGACAGCGCCATACCATAATATGACCGCAATTTTTTGCGGTCGTATAAAAATGGTCAATGCTACATAACATTGCTTAAGGTAACATTTGTTCTCCTTCCGACAAGAAATCATTTAAACAGACCGCTTTCAAATCAGATGAATAATAAAAAAGTTCAAAATTTGAAAATCAGCCAAAATGTATCCTTTCGCAAATTTGACCCAAATTATCTCAAAAACGGTAAGAGATAGTAAAATTCTGTTGGCATATTACAGAAAGTTCTCACTGAGAGGAATTTGATTAAAAAAAATCCCATCAAAATCTGACGAAAAAATAAATTTTTACCATACCCCAGAAAATGACATTTTTGAGCCCTTTGAACCCCTTTATAAAAAACCATAAAAGATTAGTTTTGAAAATTTGGGTGTGGCCAATTTTCACCCCTTTGTAACTTAAAAACAGTTAAAGATAGAGCATGGCAGAGCAGTCTATTTGATAGATTTTTTTACAAGGAACACAATAAAAAAAAAGCCCATCAAAATTGGATGTAAATTAAATTACTGAAAAATATATTAAAAAGCCCCTTTTGGCCCCCTGGGGTGGAGCTGGAACCCCCAAAATCAATCACACACCGTATCTCATACTAGGAGTTAATGAATCAAAATATCAAAAGAATCAGTTCAACCCATCAAAAGAAAAGTTGCAGAAATCTTTGTGTCCACAGACAGAAGACGCTGACACTGACAACAATTTTTTTGCAGTCTTATAAAAACCAACTCTGACTTCTAACTAAAAAGAACAACCAGAGGTTCCAATGAGCCTGTGTCACTAAACTGACAGTTCACTGATCCTTGCCAGGAAGGAATGTACAAAATTTTGGAAGAGGACAATTTGCCCAATAGTTTCACATAATAAGATTCTAAAGAAAATTTCCTTTACAGATCTATTTCAAATCAAGTTAGGCTGTTGCAGTCAACTTATTTGGCATTTGTGGACCCCATATATCTCAATAACAGTAATTGATAGGTCATAACACTATTTGCCTGTTATGTTGGCTTTGTCATAGGGGATACAACCAGAGGCTCCTAGGAGCCTGTAAATGCTCACCTGGCTCAAAGTTGTTTTGACAAATTGAAAATCTGAAGCATATATATAAAAGCAGTTAAATTTTCACTAAATCAAATTTGGAAATATTGGAATTTTACCTTGAGGTTTCAAAAGTTTTAACTGAAAAGTAAAATTCCCATAGGATCCAATGTTAAACTATGCAGAGCCATGGCAGCCATATTGGATGGCAATCAATAAAACAAATATAGACAACAATTTATGGACCAATACACCAAAATTTGGTCAAGGGTTTTAGATGAGTTGGTGAAAATGTAAAATTCCCATAGGGTCCTATGTTAAACTATGGAGAGCTGTGGTGGCCTTATTGGATGGAGCCTGGCAACACTGAACACAATTTCTAAAGAGGACCATCTATGGACCCTTCCAACAAAGTTTGGTTAGAACTGACTCAGGGGTTTTAGAGGGGTTGACCAAAATGTAAAATTCCCATAGGGTCCAATGCTAAATTATGACAAGCCATGGCAGCCACGTTAGATGGCGCCTGACAAAACCAAACACAATTTTTAAGGAGGACCACCCAAAAACCATAATATTAAAGTTTGGTTAAAATTGACTTAGAGGTTTCAGAGGAGTTGACCAAAATGTAAAATTCACATAGGGTCCCATGTAATACTATGTTTGGCTGTGGCAGCTGTCTTGGATTATGAATTGATTCATCTGACAAAAGGACAATTTCTGTCAAAATTTGTTGAAATTGGCTGAGTGGTGGCCATCTTGGATTAAAGATCAGGTCATCGGACACAATTCTGAAAGAAGACCACCTAAGGACAATTGCTGCCAATTATAGTTCAAAATTGCCCAGTGGTTTCAGAAAAGAAGAGCTTTATGTAAGGAAAAGTTATGATGACAGACAGACGAAAGCCAAGTTATGGCAAAAGCTCACATCACCTTTTAGTCAGGTGAGCTAAAAATGATGACATGACCATTACATATAACATGAACCCAAAATTTGTGTCAGTCATATAAAAATGTAAAAGGAGTTTTGTTCAATAGAAAATTGTGACAGATTTTTGAAAACATTAATGTCCCTGGAACTTTCATTTGAAAGTGGATAAAAATAAGGAAAATAGCACAAGTTTATTCTAAAAATTAAAAACTTGGCTGTGGCAGTGTATCAAATTTTAATAAAACATCAGGAAGTGACAAACAATTTATCTCATTGATAGGATGTTGATTATCTTGATAAACCTAAGTTATACAATATTATGCAAAAACTTGTTATTTGTATTTGTTTGGGGATAAATAAATTTTTAAATCCTTTCTTCCATTTCTTTTCAAAAATGCATGGCCATCTTGATTAGAGGATATGATTATCATATACAAATCACTCTTGACCATTTCTTACAATGTCATTGTTACCTAAGTCAAAGGGTTCAAAGTGATCCTCAATTTTGATGTGCTGGACATTGTAATTTGAAGCAGGGTTTAAAATAAATCACCCAGGATTATTTATCTAAAAACACTGATTTAGTCTGTTGGTGGTCTGGGATACCAGACAATTTAAAAGAGGATCACCACAATTGGTATCGTTGTCCTGCAACAGCATGATTTTTTCCGGTTTTCAGTCAAATTTCTTTACGTTGTGTTTGTTGACAATTCAATATTTTATTTCGTCATATTTCTGTAAGCATTTTTATAGTTTATTTGTACAGGGGAACAGTTTATATTATAAGTTTTAATTTTAAAGCTGAATCCTTATATATATATATATTAACAATAGAAACTAGTTTCAAGAAGATCCAGAAAAAAAAACCTGGACCATGTGGAAACGGTCAGGATGCTTCAGAAAAACAGAACTGTCAGAAGTTCAGTCTTCAATTAAATTCCATCTTTTACATTTTTCTTTTTTTTTTGGAACTGTTGTTTAGAGAGTTAATAGTTCTATATTTAGGGAGTCAACAAATAGAGGCAACTTTTTTGTACAGAAGCAAAATTGTAAAAGGTGTTCTTTGCAATATAGCCTTTCTAATTTTAATGTACAGTCTTATCTTTTTATCAACATTTAGTTTTTAAACAATAAAATTTTCATATGTTTGTTTAAATTTTTGGAGAAAAAAGCCAAGACACCAGAAAGAATCTGGTAAAAAAACGGGAAAAAATCGTAAAATTAGCCATTTGTTTGCCCCAAGTAGCTCTTAGCACGTGCTAGTGCGAGACAGGGAGTACACATTGTAAACTCTGCATAATAACTATGTAATTAACTGCAAAAATGCTTCGAGGAGCACCTGAACTGAATTTAAAAAGAAATCCTTCTTATCTGAATTGCAAGGAAGGGGCAGACTAAAAGAAATAGGCTCATTTTTTTTAACTACTACATCTAGATCAAACTTTAGCACTCCTGCCAAAACGGAAGAAGGCTAAACCTCAATGTGATCTCAGTAGACAAATTCAGGGCAGAAAATAGTATATAAAACTCTACTGCATAATGTAAAATGTGAACTGTTAATCATGGGATCATTCTTTCTTTTGATTTATAATAAATACAAAGGCAAAAACTCAAATATAATTTTATTAAGCTCCGAAATCGCACTCCAAAAAAGCTTGACAAAGAGTATAAGTGACCAGGCATACTGTTTAATCCTTATCTGACATTTTACCAGGCAAATGTCCAGATGTTTTCAGATATTGCACTGATTGTTGGTACACGAGTCTACCTTGATGTGTTACATATTTAGTACATGTTTCATACAACTCAGATGTTTGCCTAACTTATTTCCCTAATAAAAACAGTTTGACAGTTTTGCAAATAATTTCAGCTATTAAACATATTAAACATTTTTTCAGTATTTTTTAATTTACCTTAATAATGAGTTACAGATCAAATTCCTTGTTTCGCTCTGTTCAATTGATTTTTTTTTTAATTATGGTCGTTCAAAATTTTTGCGTGAAACTCCCATATAGGGTCCTATGTCAAATAATTTTGACAATAGCAGAGATCCTGTGCATAAAACGAGATACAATTTACTAAGAAGACAACCTGGCATGGCAGACAAACAATCACCATATAGCTGACCCATTAACAGTGACAACAGGCCAAGATCTTAAAGCAAAATCACCATATAGCAGACCCATTAACAGTGACAACAGGCCAAGATCTTAAAGCAAAGGAACAGTCACTACCAGGCCTGTACTTGGAAACAATTCTGATGATTATTCAGTATTATTGTACTTATGATAAACATAGAGTTTAAAACAATTGGGAATTTATTGATTATTACTCTCATGGACAAATTATTCTAATCTATCTAAATTTATAACTGAGGTCCTTTGAAAGTGCAGCAAGATAAGACCATAGCATGTTGTTTAAAAAATCAGTAAATACTTTAAAAATGCTTGGAATAACTACCAGTGATGTGGGATAGTTCCTAAGGAATCATTCGAAAAAACCCATGAAATTTGGATGAGACAAAAAATAGCTCCCAAATTTAGGGAATGGCTTTTATCAAATCTGTATATAACAATAATGGTAAGAGTCAATGTCCCATGTTAAGTTGGTTTAAATATGGACAGTGTTCCAGGATTTCTATTTCCAGGGCAAGTAAACTATTGGTCACGGAATGTGTATGGTTATTAAGTTACATGTATGATCTGTTAACCACTATTTTGAATAATCAGATTAACTACGAGACCTACATGTACAGACACATACCAATACATGATGTGTAAAGTTGTTTTTTTGAGTACAAATCCATTTTTTTTTGTTAGCCAATAGGTACAAAAAAGTATCTAAGATATCACCTGGACCACATATTTTGTGGTATATTTAACCAATCATGTCAACAGTCAGTTTTTCAAAATCAGAACTTTATTTTCATATCAAATGGGATCTTACACTTTTAATAAATATGTATTTGTGGTTCTGAAACAATGCAGGATCTCTGATTTATATACTTATTATCCCAACAATATTAAAGGAAATTTTGGGGATTTTGTTGTCTTTCAGTCATATTTTTATAGTGTGTTTTCATTGCTGTTTTATCACACCACTGTCCCAGGTTTGGGGGAGTATTGAGCACTCCAAAATTGGTTTATTCTTTAATTAGTCATTAATTGTTATTTGTTCTCCATTTTTTCCATAGATAAGGTCGATTGTTGTGTTTTATGCATAGTTTCACATTTTGTTCTTTGGGGCCTTTTACAGCTTCGGTTATGGCATGGACTCAAGCTCAATATTGAAAGCCAAAATGGGATCTGTAGAAGTTTATATTCTACTGTCATTTGGTGGATGGCTGTCTCATTTACAATCATACCATGTCTCCTCTTTTTATATTTTCCTTGCATATTGAACTTCTATATAATTTTAGTTCAGGATTTGAATGGTTGAATGTTAACATTTGGATTCATAATAAGCTTTAAGAATTTTGTTTTAAGTTAAGTTGTCCCAACAAAGTGTGTTATTTGTTGAAGCATGCGACTTTACTGCTATTTTTTTGTCAATTTTTTTTTAGAATGACTGCATATATCATACAGATGTGCTTAAACTTTTCAGATTTTTTATCTGGTCTAGGAGTCCCATCAAGGGGACAAAGGGGTCAAATAAGTTCTGCAATGTGACTTTACCTTTTTCTAATATTTTGGGTTTAAGGATATCAATTATATTAAAGAATGTTTGCGTACATCATGCAGATGGACTATGAACTTTCAGATTTAAATTTTGGTCTAAAATGTCAAAAACATGGGTCTTAAAATGGTCAAATTCTTATTCAAACATGGGAATTGACCTCTTTCTATATTTTTATTTTATTTTTTGGTAAAAAAATGGTTGTACATGTAATTGGATGTAGATGCACAATTTTATTTTGGTTCAGTGATGCAAACAAGGGTATAATTCTTATTTCAGTCCGAGACTGTCCTTCAATGGCCTTAATTATTTTCATCTGAGTGTTTATTCTATTCTTTCAGTCAGATGATCAGTTTTTATGTTTGCAAGGAGGGTAGCTTTCCATCAGATGATCATATTTTGTGGTGTGCATGAGGTAGTTTTCAATCAGTAAACCATATCTTGTGGTGTGTGGAATTAACTTTCAATCAGCCGATCATATTTTATGGTGTGCAGGGGGTAGCTTTTGATCAACTTACCATATTTTGTGGTATGTTGGGGTAGTTTTCATTTCAATCATCTGATCACATTTTGTTGTGTGCAGGGAGTAGCTGTCACTTCAAACAGCTGTACATAATTTGCTTTGTGCATGAGTTAATTTTGTTTCAAACAGCTACTTTATTTTGTGATGTCATGGATGTGCTTGGGTAGCTTTCTTTTTAAACAGCTGGTCATATTGTGGTAAGCAGGGGTTGATTTCACATTCAACAGCACTTGGATCTATTTTTCTATTTACTTTTGGTCTGAGTGTGACTTTACCCCACTTTCAGCAATATTTAGCTATATCATTGCCACCAGTTTAACATAAATGCAGTAAGGTGAAGAACTTGGATCCTGGGGAGAACTTCCAAAAGAACTTAGTACAATATAGGTATTTGATGAACACAACATGTACATGCATAACATGTCTTGTGAAATATTTTTCATTACTCAATGTACATGTCTTATAAAGTGTTGTTAGGCAACTGCTAATACTTTCATTTGGGAATATTTGTATACAAATCTCAGCCTATGTCTAGCTATTTAGTTGATGAACATTGAGAATTTTTTGCTTGTATATACATGCAATCTTACACGAAATAATGCTGTGACAAGTTCTGATTAGTGATCTTCCTGAGATAGTGTGATTACCTAAAGCATGGTGGCTACTGAATTCAAAGCATGGTGGGAAAACATTTAAAAAGTGTCAGAAAGAAAATACAATCTAAATTCAAAGTGGGTGCAAATTCATGCTTACTGGAACCACCATGCTTTAGTCTTTTGCTTGTTATTTTCCATAGGTTAAACAATCAAATGGAAAATTTGTTTGGATTTGAACATTATTTTAAGCCTAAAAGCTCATTTGAATTACAGCATAAGCTATTACAATAGCAAATTTAACATACATGTTCACCATCTCTTGTTTTTTTAAACAACTCATTTGGGTTTCTAAAACATAAGTATTGTAATAAGTGTACATGGTAAATATGACTGAATGTATGTTAATTATATGGGGTATACCTTCTGTAGATTCTCCACTCAGATGTATTATTATGTGTATCTTCCCTGTTGGTTCCAAATCAATCTACAAAAGAAATTTCAATTTCAATTCACATACATATACCTGAATAAGACTTATATTGCAAAAGAGTCTGAAAAGGTCTTGTCGTTTTTTATTTTTGTGTATTCCGAATGTCATCCATCTTGAAATGTTTATTTACACTCGCTTCAGTAAAAATGCTAGAAACAAATGAACATTCCAATATAATCCACTTACCCACATATCTCTCGATTTTTGGTCTTTAATTTCGTCAAATGAAAGGAAGCAGTTTGCTACAAATTCATCTGGAGGTATTGCAGCATCGTGGAAAACTGTCAGTCCAATAGTTTGGCCGTTATGGACTTCCGTATGAAAATCTTCGTTCCATACAGGTTTAAGTGTTTTTGGCTTTGTAGAAGTCCTGTATACATGTATGTCATCTATATCTACAGATATATACGGGTCAATTAGCTGAACAGCTTTTGCTACACCCATTTGAAGGCGAGTGGCACAATCAGTAGGTCGAAGATCCACCGCTTCGCAGATTTTTAATTTCATTGATCCATTGAAAGATGCCATTTTGGGTCTTTTTCAGACATTAAAGCTATATATCCATGTTTTTCGCTTAGAACTGAAGGTAAAATACAATCATGTCATGACTTAATATGTGGCTATCAAGCCATTAAGTTGGAAATATCCTCCGTTGTATGCACTGCTAATCATTCACGGAAGTTCTACAACCATACAACACTAATGGGAAAGGAATAATATGCAGGTGTAGGTGTTACGCATGCGCTAAAATAGCAATTAGCGACCTTCAACTTCATTGCTACCGAATACACAAAAATATTTTAGGCGGTGACCGTTTAAAAAAAACCCAATTAAGCTTTCATTTATTTTGTCATGTATAATGTTAATAAAACAACGATTTCAAAAATTATTTTAAAAATTAGTTTCATTTTGAATTGTAATCGATCAGCAGTGTCCGAGTCTTGCAAAAGATTAATTAATTTGTGCGGTGTCTTCTATGACGTCCGCACTCGCACTGTCGGTCGATATAAAGTTATATTAAATTCAGTTCAACCAGTTATCGTCTGTTTTCATAGTTGTTTTGTCATACCACTGTCCCAGATAAGGGGGGAGGATTGAGCATTCATAAACTGGTTTAACCCCGCCACATACTTAATGTGCACGTCTTCTCTTTCTTTAAGGTATAAGCGTATTTTATTGCAGACACAAAACACACATATTGCCTTAAAGCCACCAAAGTATGAATTTACTTTAATTAGTTATATGGTGAACATAACAATAATTAAAACACATTGCAAGCAAAGTATTACAAAATGCGAGTTTGAATCATGTAGTTGCGAACAGTGGTTTCTGTATGTGCGACAGACAACTACCGTAAACGACAGATGGTTTATGTAAGTGCGACAATTAATTTGTTTCTGTTATATCGAAAACACATCCACATCATTTAATGCGATGTTGTTATAAACACAGACGACTTAATTTCAAGTTCAAACCACAGGAAACAAACAATGCCGGAAAAAACAATTATCCAAAATAAAAACTTAGGTGATTTTATAACCATGCTGCACGTACGTTGACATGAAAAGTGAACAAATGAATATTTTGTTAAGTGTGCAGTATTTTGCAGGACACGTTAATGTATTAATTCGACTCATTACTCCAAACTGATATGGCAGAATCAATGATAATTTTAATATCCATTATCCCCTAAAACTGGAGCAACGTTTGTTGCATTTTTCATAACAAATTCAAAAAACCTAAACCAAAATCGGATGAAAAATAAAAAAAATTCATATTATGCGAAATTCACTCTTTTATCTATTTTAACCCTATTTATAGCTCGAAAACGAAGAGATCGAAAAAATTCGGTGACACACTCCCGACAAGCTCTCATTAGGACGAATCTAATGAAAAACAGTGTAGTGTTGTGTGTTATCTTGGACTAAATAAACACAATTTTAGTCCCAGGTGTTATGTTTGCCTTTCGTTTCATTTTTTTGGCCATGGTTTTGGCCGTTTTCTGGCCTAACGAAATCTGTGTGCCCCCTGTGTAACTTCGTATGCATTTTACACTGGATATTGCTATTACAGTGTTGATTGTAAAATTGTATATTTATAAATGGGAATATTAAAGGAAATCAGTTTAGAAAAGATAATAAGTCAGTTTCTAGCTCCTGAAGAGAGAGTCGGAATAAATGATAAATAGATTTTATAAAAATTTGAGTTGATCGACCAGTTAAACTAAATGTACTATAGTACACCAGACGAAATTTGCTACGATTTATGTCCAAATATATTTAAAGTTCAACTATGAAGAATGTCATGTTTGTATAGATGGAAATCTAATTTTTGCCGCAACTTATCCTGCAGTTAAAATTTCAGTTTTCCTCAGCAAAAAATATTCCCACTACCCCTCTATTTTAAAATTTTGAATTTAAAAAATCTCACGGTCTCAAAATGGCATGTTTTCATAGATAAATATCGCTATTTGATGTTATAGCTAGGATATAATTCAACTGTATTCTTAAAATTTTATCTTAACTCTTTTAAAACCCCCAAAAATAAAAGCACGTTTTGTTACCTTAGAACATTAGTTGATTGCACTTACAAATGAAGCAAATTTACAGAGTAGAAAAAATTAACATTTCCCCCAATGGGGAAATTTTTTTGTTTCGAGTTAAAATAAATGAATTTTAATTACAGCTTCAGTTGCGGCAAACAAAATGGTTTCCAATGATATATAAAATGATATATTTCACTATGAAACTTTTTATAGAGGGTAATTTTTGCCGTGGTATTTTCGCTTGGTGTAATTTAGATATATAGTAAGGTTCAAGGAAAAAATAATATGGTGTTTCTACAACATCATTCAACAACGAAATGCATTATTTTATGTCATCAAAAATATTCTTTTACTTGTAAATTCCAAACACATTACAATATTTTAAAGTTTATTTAGAATTTTGTTTATTTTTTAATAAATCTTGAAGACAAATGCCATTGTTATGCATTGAAGGAATCTTATCTTTCTGTAAAAGTTGCTCATAAGTAAGTAAGTAATTAAGTAAGTTTTATTGAAATAAAGACCAAACATTGATCTATCGTCAATTTAACAAAGAAACATACATACATAAATAAACAGGAACGCAAGTACAGTCAATATCAATGCAATATAAAAAAAATAATAAAAAAATATGTGTTGTTATGTCATATGAACTTGTGTGGTTTTATACACGAAACGAAGTGCTCGTTCTTGCACATTGATTTTCAACTTTTCTTGAATTTTCCGGTGCAAAATGCCACGCCAATGGACAGAAAGTCCAGTGGTTGTCGTTGTTTAAATAGTCATTTATTGTTATTTGTTCACCATATTTTCAATAGATTAGGTCGATTGTAGTTTTATTATGAATAGTTTTGTATACGTTTTGAATACATTTTGTTTCTTTTTTTTTTTTTTGTGGGGGGGGGGGGGGGTTTT
>JAULBM010198635.1:0-17417 GCA_032357055.1 Geukensia granosissima
TAAAAAATTAATGATACGCGATTTTAAAAAATATATATAAAAACCGATGTAACGTTTCTTTTTTTGACTAGTATATAATCTCAAAGATTCATCAAGTTTCTATGTTCGGATTTTTTCCAGCAGCCTAATGAAGTTTTTTTAATGTAAACAATAGAATTGAATATTTTTGCAAAATATGTTAAATTGTTCTGAAAAATTGTAAATAAATTTAACCCATGGTTAGAATTTGTCTTAAAAATAAAATTGGTATATTCTAAATTTTAAATTTTATAAGTATATGCAAATTTTAGAAAATTTCATTTTGGTAATGTTGTTGACTGTCAAACACTTGAGGAAAAGAGGGTCAGTAAAATTACAGTGGAGGGAATTAATCTTTTTATCAGCTAAAAGTGTACAAATTGGTTCTGATAAGACTCGATTTCAGAGTTCCCAAGTGAAAATAACCTAGAACAACACATATAAAATTATTATCAACTGCTTTTGTTTTTTCAAGGAGTTTGTGATAAACGGCCTGCGACTGGGGAAAAGAATTTGTACGAAAGGAATTATGGCAAACAGTGGGTTATAGAAACATGTCCGGAGGGCTGGATATACAAAGTAGAACTGTGTGAATGCACCAGAATAACAGAAATGACTCCACCAAGCTACATCTTCGAGGGTCATAGTAAGTTTTATATTGTTGTAACAAATTATTTATAGGATAAGATATGGAATTAAAGATATTTTATCTTCTTAATTGTTTAAAAATTAAATTTGACTATGCTTTTACTGAATCTTAGAAATATCATTTTTTGTAAGCCAGTGTGATTTTATTTGCATTAGATAAAAAATACTTAAGTTGATAATGATAATGAATAAACTTAATTTGTTTTCAATAAACAAAAAGATAGAAATAGGAGATGTGACATGATTGTCAATGAAACAGCCACCCACCAAATGACAGTAGAATTTAAACTTCTACAAAAAACGTTTTGTTATTTAAGTTCCGGTGTTAAAACCTCGAAATTGAGAGTCTGTTTTTTGCACATCTATTTTGGAATGTGAACCTCAATCAAGTACATGTTATTCAATATGCAATATTGTTATTAAAATACAATTATTATGATCATTACATGTAATACTATAATATCAATATTTCTATCATTCTTATTAATTCATATTAAGATCAACAAGCCGAAATGAAGCCAACACAGACAACTGCGCATACTAAGTCGTAAATATGAGGTTTTACAATTTCAGAATGTGTTCCCGAAATTTATCTGCCCTTTACAGATGATTTCTTAGATCATTCTGAGAACAATGTCTATATACGAGTTGAAAATGCAAGCTTGACATCGGGAGCAGCTTGTTTTGATGGAAAAAGTGCACTAGCTATCCCAGCATTTTCAAATATGGACTATGGTGGAACATTTTATATGCATGTAAGATATAAACAGCGGGATCCTGCACCTGATCTACAGGCCATTGTCTTCAACGGAGACTGCGGCAAAACACCAACAATGGTCTTAGGAACAAAACCATCTGGAAATTATCTTTCGTTACTAACAAACTTAAACGAAGAAAAAGAACTATGGGTACCATCAAAGGTAATTTGCTTTAAAAACTTGTCTGTATCCACCATTTTTTTATTTAGAAACCATTATGGATTGATTTTTTCCTAGTTTAAAATTAAAATTACCCCTTTTTTTACAATTTTATAAATTATAGTGTAATAGATAAAATTAAATCAGTATGATATAACTAAAATGAAGTTCGTCTAGGATATATATATGACCTATCAGAAACTTACATGGGGATAAATTTAAATCTTATAGCAGTCCTTGTGTTCGACGAATCTATGAACCTCTGGTAAACTTACACGGATTTGTGCTGTTAATAACTACAATGAGAAGTTAATGCTGTTTTGTCCGTGTTTTTTAATAAGTAACTGATATCATCGACTTACGAAGCTGATCAAAATTTGTTAAACTAAGTGTTCCTTAAGACATTCATTAACGATAATGTTTTAGTCCTTTACAGGAAAACAAAACGTCACAATTCATGCCCAACTGTTGAACAGATAAATATACAAATCAATGTTATATAGTAATGATGAACTAGCGACGACTTATGAATTTGGACACAGCGGAGATAAACTCATTTATTCTCTTCTATCAAAGACACCAATGAATCTGCTTTATACTGAAATGTATTTCTCGAAAATACACTTATAGAGTAAACTTTATTGAACGGGATGATTTAAACTTTTCTACTGTAACCTCCATTAGCTTGGCAATACTCCAGGTGCCCTGTCTTTAAGGTTAACATGTTGATCCACTATTTTCGTGCCTATTTAAGGATTATGATTTTCTGATGATTTTCATCACCTCATTTCCCAGATAACCTTCACATTATAGACGTAACAGACTCTCCAAAGTCTGTCTCATACCTCGATCTTCATCTTGAATGAGACAATGGAGAAATGACTTCAACTTTGCAATAGTCAACTCACCGTTTATTGGCAGTAATATTCCATTACCGAGTGTATGTCGTATACATCCCCCAATAATACGTTTCTGAAGAGCACGTGTCCAATACACCGACACTAGACAGAGCTAGGTTGTTGACACAAAAATTGCTCAGACAGGGATATGTTGCTCCAAGGTTGAAGTCATCACTCCACACATTTTACGGTCGACACCACAATCTTGTCAGCTGGTATGAAATTTCCGTTTCACAAATGAAGATGGACCTTTTCCTGTGAAGACAAAACAGGGCTTTATCACCTGCAGGTTGAGGTCCTATGAAACCTTCCGCTTTACCCTGAAATGACTAAAAATGGAATGGAAAATGGACAATGCGACGGGTGTTTTTAGAGAGACAGGAACAGATTACCCTTCGGGACCACCTGAGTTCACCCGGTATTTTTAATGGGGTCCGCGTTGTTCATAATTTGTTTTTAGTTATTCATGTGTATATGTTATGTTCTGTCTTGTTCGTGTTCTAGAGATTGCCGTCTCTGTCGATTTTCCCATTTTGTCTGGTCATTTTCTTTTGGCTTCATCAACAAGGATACATCCAATCAAGGCTCAAATTCGTTCTAAAATTGTATGTCACCACCATAAAGTATTAAATTGATAATAAAATTAATTTTCTCCAATTTTCTCTGTTTTTTTTTCTAATTACCGACCTGTCACTTGTCATTTTTCCCATCTCAGATTGACTTAATCTGGTTTTATAAAAGAGGATTCGTCTGGTTCCATACCTAGCGGTCTACTTTTTAGATCTTATATTTATTTTTACTGTGAAATTATGGGCTCTCTTATTTACTTGTGTGTGAATAATTCTGGATTATTTTTTCGTTGTGAATTATTCTGGATATAGTATTTGTGTGTGAATTATTCTGGATTCAGTATTTGAGTGTAAATTATTATGGATTCAGTATTTGTGTGTGAATTTTTCTGGATTCAGTTTTTATGTGTGAAACATTCTGCATTATTCTGGATAAAATATTTGTGTGTGTGGATAAAATATATTTGGGCGATGTGAATTATTCTAGATTCAGTATGTGTCTGTGATTTATTTTAGATTAAGTACATGTGTGTGCATAAATGAAGTTTTAACTTAAGTATTTAACCATTGACTGGGCATTCAATGTTTGGGTCAAACGAATATTTTTGTCGTGTATAAAAACACGATGGCCGATAAGTAATTCCACCACAGACATATTCGTTATACTTATTGTCACATCCTATACTGTGTAATTGACAGATATGACATGACAAGAGAGATCAAAGGCTTGTTTACGGTACATTTTTAATTAGTTTTTACAACATTCCGATATATCATCACGTTCCGAAATCAGATATAGGTCATTTAAGAATATGTAATACTATTCATATAGCTGGCTTTTTAATTCATGCTTTTTATACGACGGTGAAAAACTGCGGACATAATATGTTGGTGATGTCGTTGTCGTCGGCGACGGCGTTGTCGTTTGCGTCCTTTAACATATATGTTTCCACACAACAGTTTCATTCCAGTTAACCAATTCTTTAAACATTATGCGACATTGATGCTTGATACTACATAAAGTTTGGTTATAAATTTCGAGTGATCAAACCTTATGAAAATAAAAAGATATAAAAGTATGGGGTAAATGTCAGAGAAACTACACTCCATCAACGAGAAAAACAGAGAGAAATTGCAAGAAGCCATGTGAGCTATTACCGTCACTTGGCGTCCGTCGTCATCGTCGTAAACATTTAGAAAACAATCTTCTCCTCTGAAACCGATTCGATTTTTGATTCGTTGAAAAACAAGGCTGTCGTTAATAAAAATAGAACATAGGGGTCTGACCATAGATTTTCGTATATATCTCAAAAATCGTAAATTTAACCAAATTCCGACATGGTAAAAGTGTTTAGCATGATAAAATCTATCTGTGGTGAAATTTTTTTGTAAATCCCTTAACTCTTGTTGGAGTTATGGCCCTTTTTAGACGTTTATTTGAGCTAATTTTTGAAGTTAAAGTTTTAAAATTCTCCTCCTCTGAAACTACTGAATGGATTTAAGTGAAACTTTGTATGATTGTTCCTTAGGGTATTCTGCATAAAGTTTGTGCTTCGATTTTTGATCCGTTGAAAAAACATGGCTGCTGTCACTAAAAATAAAACATAGGGGTCTGACCATAGTTTTTCGCATATATTTAAAAAAAAAAAACGTAAACTTTAGCCAAATTCTGACAAAGGATAAAAGTGTTCAACATAATGAGATCCATCTGTTGTGAATTTTTTATGGAAATCCCTTATCTATTGTAGGAGTTATTGCCCTTTTTAGACGTTTTTTAGCTAATTTTGAAGTTAAAAGTTTTTAAAATCTTCTTCTCTGAAACTACTGAATGGATTTAGATGAAAATTTGTAAGATTGTTCCTTAAGGTATTCTGCACAAAGTTAATGCTTCGATTTTTGATCCGTTAAAAAAACATGGCAGCCGTTACTAAAAACAAAACATAGGGGTCTGACCATAGATTTTCGAATATATCTCAAAAACCATAAATTTTAGCCAAATTCTTACAGGGTAAAAGTGTTCAACGTAATGAAATCTATCTCCGTTGAAATTTTTGTGTAAATCCCTTATCTCTTTTAGGAGTTATGACCCTTTTTAGACGTTTTTTAGCTAATTTTGAAGTTAGTTTTAAAAATCTTCTCCTCTGAAGCTACACAATGGATTTAGATGCAACTTTGTATGATTCTTTCTTAGGGAATCTACACAAAGTTAATGCGGGGGTATAGATAGCCCTGCTCACAGTATTAATGCCAATTTTACTGGGGGATGTGCATGTTCTCAGGCAGAATACCAGTTTCTAGCTTATTTTAATCTAAGACGTCCGATTTTAATGTGATTTCTTTTTTGTACCCTTATGAAAAAAAACTAAATGAGTTTTGAGATTCACTTTAGGTCTGAACATGACCACATCTAATTTTTGTTACGATATTGGTTTTTATCCAAATGATTTCTTGAAAATATAACAAAGCTATTTCCTAACATTGTTGTACCATTTACCGTTTTATATAAAAGGGGTCGAAGGTTTAAAAAATGCAATGGGGAATTTTTATTCTTTATTCGAAATTGATCGGCTTTTGAAATTTAATTTGGTCCCTTGAGGGAGGCTGGGCTATCGAAATAATCCGTGTAGCCGTTAGGTTTCTCCCGCTTGCTGGTAAAACCCCTGCTGATGGGACGTCCGTTGATTGGACGGGATGTATAAATACTTGACAATCCAGAGAGTAGCCGGGGGTTAGAAATACGCTACTCGCCAGGGTTAAACTCCTCCTTAAGGAACGTTCGTAGTTTGGGCGGGAACATTACTGTCGTGTCCTGTTTTGGGAAAATGTCACGCTGTCAACAAGTTTAAGAACCCTTTTCATCAGCTCGTAATGAGTGGTCCATACTTGTCCAGTTTGTCAGGCTTAATTAGGTCGGGCTAAATTACCCGCCTTTCCATACAGCCCCAATTTGGCATCCTGTGGCTTGAACAATCCCCGGCCTGACCCCAAGTCCTCCCAATTAATGATTAATTGTTTGAAAACTTGTTCTCGACCTGAATGTGCATGAAATATTTGATGCTGGACGTAAAGTATTAATCAATCATGAGTAAAAAAATTTATTCATGTCAGTGAGAGCTTTCCAAAGTATATCCAATGAATTTCTCTGTCTATTACCATTCATGTGATAAAACGCGATCAATGTGATCAATTGTTTATTTTTATTCTGGGGCTGATTTTGGTCGCAATGTTTAAAAGGATAAAAAAAACAAGCAGGAACTGGGAAAATGTCGGAATACTAGAGCGTTATAATTATATCTCATTTATGCAATCTATTACTCTGGATTTCAAAATGGTACTCTACATTTCAATACAGGCTGATCCAATATTTATTTTAAAAATTTAATTTAAAAAATTAGCGCTATTAATTGGAGTTCAAAATATGGCCGAAAATGAGCAGCAAACTTCCTTGAAGACATATAAGTGTCTCAAGAGGTTTCACGACAGTGAGGTTTATTCAACATGTTCCTATGTTGACTTCGGTACACTACTTAAGAAATAAAATCCTTTAGGTCCAAAAAGCGGGAAAAACGGATATATCTGTGTGATATTGTCCGCCGGACGTTACTCTAATGGTATTATGCAGACTTAATATGCCGTCTCTATTGCTGTAAATATTCTTCCGCGATATCAAATAATCATTTATGATGCATGAAATGTGTTTTATTTGCACATTTTTGAAAAAGCAAATTATCAAAAGATTTGATATTGTATTACTTGAAACATAGAAACAACATTTTCATGAATTATATCTGTCTAGTTTTAAAATGAACATCGTCATAGGTTAGGCTTGGGTAAAAATAAAAAATCTCAAGATATGATTTTGTCAAGATAATTTCTCTCATGAAATATATATACAGATTCAAGCCTAAAGAGGTGTGAAATGTCTGATGAATCATAATATTTGTGTGTATTTCGCATTACTGTGCCGATTATTTATTCTGTCCATGCCATCATAGTGGCCATTATATTACTAAGTCAACACTAACCATGATAGTCTTTATTTGTTCAGCTTTCTTATGTCAACATTTTGTTGTCGAATCTTTGTGCGCTTCCTAACCGAATCAGATTACAAATGCTTTTAAATACTGAATGTTTTCATGTTGATTTGTTAATACCCTTCCAATGCACTGTTTATATTCCTGTGAAAAGGGAATACTACTTTAAAGCTCAACCTCTGAAATGGTGTAAAAATATGTCTGTATTAAAAATGTATCGTTGTTTATCCTAATCCTAGCTAACACACCACACCGTACGAATTTGGAAAAGCACTGGTTTTGAGGTTCATAAAGCAGGAAATAGTTTATATTTTTGTATATACTACGGCATATGATACTTGTCACGTTCAGATTGCGCGTGTAACTTAGTTACAAAGGAAGTCAGTAAGATGTACGTCCGACTTGTGTGTCGCAATAGTAGAGATTCCAGGAGGGTGAAATCTGACCTGCGACCTTAATTGGTTTGGGAGGAGACCTTGTGACCTACCCTATGATTTAAAGTGTCCTGCGACATTCAAATTATTTGATTAACAAGTTCACAATTTGGGTGACCTGCCTTTATTCCTAAAACATAGTTTTTCTTAAACGCGACCATGTAACATAAATGACGCTTCCTCCTGGGGTCCCATACTAAGTCAGGAAACATTTGTAGCATTTGTGGTTACATATCCCGTGCAAACCCTGTGCGTCTAACGTTTTCTTTCTGTAATTTAAAAGATTAATCAACATTAACTGAAATTTAATTAACAGGAAACTGATCGCTTATAAACTGATGAAGACTGGTTAAATTTCTTTTTATCTTTTTTGTATTTTTAACCTTGATAAATTGTTTTATTTAGAGGCCATTGACCGACTGGAGAGATGTTTGGATTAAATTAGAAAACGGCGAACTGATTCTTGAATCTAACGACCATACGAGGCGAACTTCATTGAATGGTTAGTATACGGAAAATTGAATGACTGTTCGCATGTACAATAATCTCAACAAGCAACCGGATGTATATAATATGCAACTACTCTTTAGTGATGTGATAAGAAAATCCCCTAATTATGAAAGTGTCGGGGTGTTGTCATTTTTTGTCACAATTGAAGTGAATATTTACATAATTAATTGAATTAATATTGCAAATAATTTTCATAACACTGACTTCATGACCAAAATGACACTAAAACATACATTGAAATCATTGTGCAATAAATCATTCAAAACCTGATCAGTTTGAAAAACTGTATATCAAACTCTGATTATTATAGTATCTTTTAAGGTGATATTCATATACCCATTTTATTTCAGTGAATTGTATCACTGAAATAAAATGAAAATAAAATATTGTTCCTTTGAAAAACAGAACATTTTTTTAAAAGGTAGCATTTGTAACGTTATAGAGAAAATAGCTCTTGAGATTCTAAAAATGAAAACGTGAAAGTCTATGAAGTATATTGGAGATATCCAGAAAAAAATGATTGTAATCTTAAAGATGACGTGTTGGTACGATGTTCTATGTGTTCGTGTTTTCGTCAAAGACAATGATAAAAATTAATAATGTTATGCTGTAAAATTTGATCATCGTATTATAAATTATCTTAATTTACATGGTAACAAGTGATATGGCGCTGTGTCACATAAGTAAATTAAGAAACATTTTGATATTCAAATCTTACTGAATTGGCATGAGTTAATCATAGTGAAAATGTCTTCGTAGGAGCGATAGCTAGGTCTGAATGTGGTATGAAGATAGGATGGGCAAAAGGATACGATAACTTTATTGGCTGTATAGATGAGGTAGGTAAATAATCACTTAGTTCATCATAGGAAAATGAGGAGGGGAGAGAAAATGAATAAAATAGTAAAAAAGAGGGCAATTTGAGAACAAAACAAAAATAAAACGCTACAAACCATAATGTTATAGATATATAACCAAACCATCAGATAACCAGTGAGATAAGGTTTTTAACATCACGGTGCAGTGTGAATAACTTGTTAATACACCCCCCTTTACAACGTTTTGTATTCAAATAAAGATTATTATGATTCACTTATAATTATGATAAATTAAGATAAATCGTTACTTCTCTCTTAACATCGGTATGCCGATTTAATTTTGTTCACAGATTCCTGAATTATTAAAAAAAAGAAATTTGACAAAATAGTTTTTCAAACTATTTTTCACGATTCTCCTATAATTAATTTTTTCTGGTTCTTTTTTTGCAGGTGTCTGTATACAGATGTCATCCAGAAGCAAAAGTCTAGTTTGAGTTCATTATCAAATCAACATTAATGTTAATTAAATCAGTCCCATCAAATTTATTTTGAAGTGCTTTTAATATATTATATTGAATTAAAATCTTGAAATTTGTTCGTATTTTATATTTTTTTCCAAGACTTCTAAACTGCAACACTAAATAATAAAAAAGTAACAAAACCATTTAAACTACCGAACAATAAACAATAACTTATTTCTAATGAAGAGGTTTTACTCAGTACAACCAATCAACGTCACTATAAATTTGCAATAAATATGTTTGTAAAATCAGTCACGTTTTAAATGTGCCGGATTTGAAAAACATCTTCTTGGGACAATCCTTGTTACCCCAAAAGATTGTTTACAGAAGTTATAATATATTGCAAATGTAAAACGAGATTTATTTTGTAAATGAAAATATTTAGATATGCCTCACAAGACTCTTATGATGCAAAAGAGAGTAGTGATCCCAGTCTTTTTAACCGGTTTCACAATGCCCAGAATTTTACACATATACGTATGTGAAATAAAATGACAACTATTTTAGGATTGCACAAATGACAATGTATGTCTTCCTTCTGTCGTGACATAGTAAAATCGTCATGCGCCCTGTGTTTGTTTAAACATTATTTTTGATTTTGTATGTATTACTGTCGGGCAACTTATGACAGATTAATAGGAACTGATTTGATGTGAAATAAATATTTCGTACCGGTCAACCAAATAAAAAAACCGAAAAATTTCCGGAGTGATTACTTCAATCTTTTCTTGAGAAACTTTCGGTTCAGTAGCTTTCTTGTAAGCTGTAACCCTCTTTCAATAAAATTTGATAGGAAGCACACTCCTGGAGTAGCTTATCAACTGAGTAAAATACACTCCGTATGCAGGTGCGACTGGAATGTTGCTAAACATGAACGGAAAGTTAACAATTCGTATTTTCTTAACCCGCCCTTACTGTCATTTTGTAGTGGTAAGTCTATGTATGAAGGAGACCTCTCTGTAGTATCTTTGATTTCAAATTCAGTTAGATTGTTGCTTTCAACATAGTTACCAAATTTAGAATTATTCACTGACAGAGCATTATTTATACCGGAACTTTTTCTCTTTTCTCTGCAGAAGGCTCTGTATGAAGTCAGCTTTATACTAATAAAGGAAAAATTCAGCAAGAAGGGTGCACATTTGGTTCCCATTTAAATGCCGACAATGAAACACACGTTCGTCAAACATTAAAAACATTTTGTCAATCAGAAATCGATCATTCTGCAATTTCATCTTGAAAGTATTTTTTATTACAATCTTTGTGGCTAATAACAAAATAATGTTTGTCCCTCCTGAGAACCAATACCTGTTATTTGCTATCTTTATAACAATGCAAAGGTGAACCAAAACTTTTAATGTTTCTTTTGCGTTTTGCTTTGGGAATAGTGGTATCAAGGGTGCAGAAATCAAACGTTTTTATTCTTTTGTAAGAGGAAAGGGGCTTTTTATATGAGGTATTCTAACAGATCTTTGGTAATTCTAAGTATCCACATCTGATTCACACCACCCAGTATATCTTGTTTCATTGTAACTCTGGAGACCGTTTCTACTGCTAATAAAAATAACTTTTAGTAACTAGGAAGGAGGTTTTATGGAGCATATGGCAGACCCTGCAATGTAATGTTGCTTGTTAGGACACTTATGTAGCTTTGGAATCTGGTAAAGTGAAGGAAGATTAAATTGTTCTTGTCTGGTTGAAATTTCAAATGAAGAAAAAACTGGACGATGATTGTCAAGGATTTCTTCTTTGGTAAGTGTCGTTGGGGTATATGGAATTGGCAACGCCCAATTCCTTTATAAATTCAAAAGTGTGTCAAGACAGAACGTCGAACTATGTCAATGCTACAAAAGATAAAAACAATATGAAAATGACCCATTTCCGAAGTGTGAACAAGATGGCATTTGTTTTCGCACTACTATGTTGTAATTTGAAAATAATTGATAGTAAACACATTTCCTGTAATTAATGCAAATTTCAAAAACGTGTAGCCTCCTGATAGAATTTGGAGTAGATGTCCAGTGACCAAAAATAGATTTTTACGGATTTAATACTATCTGTTTTACAGTCATAATTTCATAATTGCCAATGTGGTACAGCCACTTCCCCCTGTATTTGTTTCACTTGTTTTACCAAATTCATACTTTTTAGATATAGGCGGTGGGCTAGGTAGGTCTACCGTGCGCCCCCCCACTCCCCCCCCCGGACTCATCCTCACCAACTTTTTTTATTCGTAATTATACCATTTTTCATATTTTAAAAAATAACAAGCATAATATTGGGAAGCTTTTAGGTTATATTGTGTTTTTTGTACTCCAACATGTTATTTTTGCAGGTAATTAAAAGTTCACTGACGTTTAATTACATGTAAGCATACATTAATCCATACAAATATGGTATTGCTGGAAAGGTAAATGTATACGTCAATTTTTTAAATTTAATTGACTATCAAAATAGTTATAGCAAAAATTCTATTGCCCAATGTGCTGTTTTTATTGCATAAATGTTCAAAAATATTAAATGGAGTTTTAAGGAGTGTATTTTTGCATATTCAAGTTACAAACCATCCTTTTCAGCAGAATGAATGCCAAAACAAAAACTGAAATAATGTCACTGAAAAGCAAAAAATACTACTGTATTCATTGATTTGACGAAGGGTAAGGGCAAGGTTTTTAGCGTTTTCTTCAAATATATTTACAAGAATGTCAAAGTTAGGCACCTATTGGATAAAAGGTACAATGAATTATTGAAAATTACCAACAATTTTAATGTAAAATCTAATTGACAGCTTATTTACATACCAATAGCGTACAGAATAGCACAAAATAAAATTTTTAAGAATTATCCCTACACTTCGTAAAATCAAATTTCTTGAAAATAAACCCAAATATGACTTGTTAACATTTAATCTGTAAACAGATAAAGAAAGAGATGTACTAACCTAAGAAAAGTTGAGTTATCATGTTTTATGCCCAAGTTTCCCCTTGGATTGATAGTCAAAAGGCTGGAAACTCTTAATATTTTCTTAGAAAACTGGTAATTTTTGTCACTAAACTTATTAAAAAACAATTAAGATTAAATATAATTCATAAGATATCATTTTTGAATGTATTTATGCAATAAAAACAGTACCTTGGGCAATAGAAAAACTGAAGAGTGCGGTAAAGGGAACTTGCATAGCATTTTGTAAAAATCTATAATTCGTAAATCACCCATTTTTCAAAAATTAAAAAGAAATCCGGACTTATATATCTGTTAACGCTCATATTTTGTTTTATTTGATCATTATCAAGCAATTGACACTATTTAAGACACATAATAGGTTTCTTTGATATACAATACTGCTATTTGAATAAGTATGATTGAATTTCCTTGGGGAAGGGGTACAATTTCCATAAAATTTTGAGTTGAACAACAATTTAGCATAGGTTTTTCGGGCTTATAAGATGCCTAATATATAGTACTATTCAAATACATCAAGTTTATGAAGTAAAATTAACTAAATAATTCGTGCCGCTACGAAAATGGAGAAAAACGGAAAAAATCTGAAATTGAAAAATCTAGGTTTGTCATGATTTCTGGTATCAAAATAACGGAAATAAACAACATAGGGGTTATAACATTTAGTAAACGTCCATAATTTATTAAATCATTCACAAAAAATGCACCAAAACTTCATACAGTCATCAGTATAATAGTTTAAAGACAAATAAATTGAGTTTTCCCGAAATGTATATAGGGGTAGGACTAGAATTTTTTCTATAACTTTTTTGATAGTCAATTAAATTTTTAAAAAATAAATGTTTTGAAAAGCTCATACATTTACCTTTTCATTCATGCCATATTTGTATGGATTAATGTATGTTTACATGTTATTAATCGTCCGTGAACTTTAAATTAGCTGTGAAACGAAAATAGGCAAAAATAGCACGGCGGGGTACAAAAAACACAGTATAACCTAAAGGTATCCCAATATTATGCTTGTTAACATTTAAAATATGAAAAAGGGTATAATTACGAATTAAAAAAAGTTGGTGAGGATGAGTCCTGGGGGGTTGCACGGTAGACCTACCTAGCCCAGGGCCTAAAAAAATAAATAAATAAAAATCACAGAATGTGTCAGACCTCGGTGTCTTCATGATTCTCTATCCATGTCGATATTTTTTATGTAGTGTATATGCTTTGCCCTTATAGGAATGATGTGCATTGTTAATATACATCCGTCAATTTGAAATCAAAATGTAATCTCTCGTAGTTAAGAAACACTACACACGTAGAACTTGACATGTTTCTGTTTTTTACATCTTAATATTTAAGGACGCCAACGATAATTTGTTCAGGAAATATGGGGGGTCATTCATCGAATCTAACTTTTTACAGTTACGTTTTACATGACTATTGGAAACCTTCTTGTATCTCAGAAAAAATACTCAAAGCTGGTGACGACTGAGGTTTTTTTTAAGTCACAGCCGAAAGTTATAAAACTTGGTTTAATCGCCAGAATATCTTTGTAGTTATTGTTTACTTTTACACTATTTCAAGTCAAGGAAATTATAAGGAGTAGCTCGTGAAAATAGAATCTATCCTTTCATATATAAAAAACAATGTCCATTGTTGATGCTTATTCAATACTTCCACTTTGTATGTGAACCAAGAATATTAATAAGAAATCACAAGATCAACATAAACGGAGCTTATTAACTTATTGTGGCCATGTTTTAATTTTCAATGTGGAATTTGTTCAAAATTCCCCTACATCCTTATCAAAATAAATTTATAAGCACTGTTTCAAATATTTAGACATATTAAACTTGACATGAGCATTGTTTGGTATTTAATGCATTCAAATTGGTATAAAACATTTTTTTAGTCATTGTAGGCGAGTGCAAAAATACTGGCTTTAGGCGTTTAAAATTCATTCAGATTATTTATTTACGTAAATATATTTTCCAAAAGAAAAACTGCATCAACCCTTTTCAAAAAAAAAAAATAAATACAAATATAAATAAATGAATAAATAAAATAAAAGAATGACATATCCCATAGCCAGTTATTTGCCCCCAGACAGACTTCAGACAAGTAATGTTTCTTTATTTTATTTTATGTGCTGCATGTAATGATTAGAAAACATCTTTTACTATTAACGGGAATATCCACAACTCGCATAAACGGTTAAGCTGATACAAGTTCTAAATATTTTACGGCAAATATAATAGTAAATAGAAGAAGGAATCGAATAAGACCTTACACAATATATTCGGTGCATTCGATTTTTATAGCGTATGTATTAATCTTCCAATATGAATGTTGTTAATATATCTTCAAAATCCAAATGACATGTTCAATCTATTACTTAGTCTATTACATATTGGTAATACTGAGGAAAAGGTAAAAAAACAAGTGTATTATAAATATTTATATAGTCCGTTTGATCATTGTGAAAATAGGGAAATTAATTCTTTAAAAATACATCTTTAACTCAACTTCCTTTGTGATTGCAGTTATGATATTTATTAATGAATACATATTTGGAGAGAAAATTTCAGTGAAAATGGTCAAGTTATTAAAAAGTTCTCCATAGCACTTAATGATAACTTTCTGGTCCTAACAGTCAAGGAGTAAGTCACAAAAATTAAAGAGCCTAACCTTTTCACATGGCTTTTCATATTCAAAATATTGTCACATGATAATACCTAATATAGATTAATTTGCATACAACATCTTTATGAATACAATATTAATTGTTTTACTTATTATGCAACTTTAAAACTCGATTTACAATAGATATTTTCAGTTAGTTTATGGTTGCTTTTTCAAGTTGATGTGGTGTTGTGATGCAATTTCAAGTGAACTTTTAAACTTGTGATTTCATATTTACTATTGATTTTCATCTGGACAGGTGTTTCTATTAATTAAGATGTGTCACATGTAAACAAATTCCTTTTATGGTTATATGTAAATGAAAATAGTGACATCATAATAAATAACGGACCACACTGGTTGTTTATTGCCTCCTACCTGAAAGTGGGCTTGTAATTAACAATTTTTACTATCAAGCCTTATGGAGATCTTTTTTTATTACTTGACAGATTTTTTTGGTAAATTAAGTCTAGTTATGTATAAACAAATAAAATTGAATTGTGCACACATATCTGAAATTTAAGATGATTCTGAATTTTAATAATTTATTTTCCCTATTTTTATAGCTGTCAAATGGACTATAAATATGACCAAATATTTCTCTTTGTGTACAATTTAGGATCCCGTCAGTCACGCTCTGATTCATAAGGTTGAGTTTGGTCCAGTTAAGTCGGTTTCGTCGAGTATCGTCTAGTCTCTGTCACCCAGACTCTTTGCTGTCACAATATAGAGTCTTTGAAGAGTGTATGTAAAAAGTTGTTACCAGTAGGGAGCGCTACAAGATAACCTTTTGACCGAAACAATGTTTACATACAAGCGTATAATATATTTTCAAACGAAGTCTTTGTTTTGACTGGTGTTAAACGCCACTTTCAGGGACATATATCTACTACAATGTGTATATTTGTTTCTGTTCTTTTCTTTGTTTAATACATACAAATGTGTTTACATCTCTGATATAATTGTTTGCTGCTGGGAATGACATACTAGTAAATATATTACTCAAAGAGCAACATTTGGCCTATGTCAACAAACGGCACAACGGAAAAACTCAAATAAATTTTGCATTCAGGAATAAACATTTTTCAAATACAAGCTATCGCCCTATAGGAACGAAAAGTTTACGTTCTTTGGGGGAAAAGGAATTTCGAACTTTGCAATAGTAAAAGGGTGAAAATAAATACTCATACACAAAGCAAGTTGATAATAAATTGGCTAACAGGAACAGGGGTCTTTAACATGTATGGACATGCAATCGACTAAAGTTCAATTACTTATTATGGACGTTATTCAAAAGTTATGTAATATGTGTTAAACGAAATAATTTCACAAAAAAATCATATATAATTTCTTATTTTAAAATATACCCTCCCTGCTTAAAAATCCATGATCCGTCCTTATTTTGACTCCTGTTTCCTCATTTTTTTCATGATAAGATAATATTTAAAACATAAATTAACTATTTTAATCTATGGTATTGTGTTCACATGCTTTTGCAGCAAGAAATTATCAAAGAAGATTCAATACGGAAAAAAAAATGTTAAAAACTATTTTTGTGTAGATGTCATAGATTGGATTCAGTGTTCCCAACAATGCTCTATGAATAGTGCAGCATAGATTTATTAGCACTCGTAGGCGGTGGGCTAGGTAGGTCTACCGTGCACCCACAGGACTCATCCGCACCAACTTTTTTTAACTCCTATTTATACCCTTTTTCATATTTTAAATGTTAACAAGCATAATATTGCATAATATTGGGATGCTTTTAGGTTTTACTGTGTATTTTGTACCCCACCATGTTATTTTTGCCTATTTTCGATTCACAGATAATTTAAAGTTTACGGACATTTTATGATATGTAAACGTACATAAAACCATACAAATAATGTACTGTTGGAAAGATAAATGTATGAGCTTTTTAAAAAAAAATACACTCTTTTTAAATTTTATTGAGTATCAAAAAAGTTATAGCCAAAATTCTAGCTCTACCCATACCTAAATTTCCGGACAACTCGAATATTTTGCCTTTCAACTATCATACTGAGGTATGTATGAAGTTTTGATACATTAGTTTTATATAATTTAATCAATTATAGGAGTTTATTAATTTTTATAAGCCCAATGTTGTTTATTTCTGTCATTTTGATAAAAAAAAATCATGAAAAACCAGGATTTTGAAAATTACAGATTTTTTCAGTTTTTCTCCATTTTCGTAATGCAGCAAATTAATTAGTTGTTTTTAGACAATAAACTGATTAATTTGATTATTGCTAAATATAAGGCATCTTATAAGCACAGGAAACATATGCTAAAAGGTTGTTCCACTCCAAATTTAATGAAAATTGTACCCCTACCCCTAGAAAATTTAATCATATCTATTCAAATAGCAGTAATGTATATCAAAGAAGCCTA
>JAULBM010198745.1:0-17416 GCA_032357055.1 Geukensia granosissima
TAGAAAGAAACTTTAAATTGCAAAAATGTTCAGCTTAATATGGCCTACAATTTGACATCAAGATCAAAGTTCAGAGTCCTAAGCAACACTATGAACAAATGACCTTATATTATTGTTACTGTGTTGTGTATTATACAATAATTACTGATCATAGCTGGGATAGAAACAAACCCTTGCCCCGAACATGAATCATTAGATAAATCAAGCACTTTATCAGATGTTACTAGTCTTTTCGAAACATTTTCCACATCCGTTTCATTTCTACACTTAAATGTTCAAAGTCTTTTACCAAAACTGGAACTTATAAGTGCTAAATAAAATGAATTTGATATTCTGTCATTTACTGAAACATGGCTTAACAACAATCATACCGATGAGTCGATTGAACTCTCCTTTTGGAAGAGATAAGGGTCCAATAAAGAGTGGGGGTGGGGTTCGAATATACCATTATAACAGGTGATTTTAACAGGTGAATTTTTATTTAAGGTCGTGTTTGATTACAACGAATCCAAAACCAGTTTTCAAAACCGGTTTCATGAATCTTCCCATTGCAATCAAATGTTAAATCTAAAACCGGATTTGAAAACCTGTTCGATATATTGCACTTTAAGGTCCAACTGAAGTCAAAATATAGAAAAACAACCGGCCTATAGAATATAGATAATATCTTTTTATCTTCTATGAATTATTGTCTAAATCTGAGATTGAAGACAACAATTACTTATAAAATTCTGTTTTTGTCAAAAATATAATTGAAATGAAATTATTGATGCATTTTTATGTATTGTGACTTGGAAAATGCGTAATACTATAAAAAATGTTAAAGTTTTAGTAAAGCTTCATATGCAGGACAATATAGCAACAATTTTCTTAAAATGTATATATAAAGAGAGGAAAATATGTTAAATCTGCATTGGTGATATTCGGGTGCATCCTTAATAAAACCTCTTAAAGTGTTTAATATTTCAATATTTATGAATTTCCTGTGAATATCAAGTTATAAGTTTATACTTATTTCTATAAGCAGAATGCTTATTCAAACTGTGGATATTTTTGAAATTTTCATTCGTAAAAGTGTTTATTACTTTTATTTCAAACTTTATTCTTAAGACAAAAAAAATGTAAAATTAATTTGTATAAAAATAACATATTAACTCAGTCTTCAAATTAACACTCACTTAATATAAAAATTTCTATATGTCTGTCTTTGTAAACGTTACGATGTATCTCAGCTCCCTTTATTTGCATCCTTTCCCATCTGTATCGTAATGTTGTAATGTTCTCATTAAACTGAAAAAGTTCTACTTACCGTGGTCAAAGACGGATCCAGACTTTTGGAAAGGGGGGGGGGGCAACTTGCAAACACATACTTGTACATAAGAGGCCGTGATTAATGGAAATGGGGTCCTTACAATATATACTCGCCTGCATGCAAAACATATTTGCATTTTTAAAAGGGGGCATGAGCTATATGATATAATTTATAAATACAGGTTCATTACTGTTGATCAATTTCAATTGTCGTGATATTTGAGAGGCGGATCAATCGGTAAAACCAAGGAGGGACCGAACATTTAAGTTAAAATATTTCAATGGATTTTCGACAAGTTTTTTGAGGACCTCGTTGTTTTACCGAAAAGTGTATTCAGTCGCAATATCCCCCTTTCGGTAAATCTTGAACTGCTACAGTAGACATGAAATTTTGGAGTGGGAATGTAAAGAAGTAGGTCCACTAAGCCTCATATTTGGCCTAAATATTTTTAAACAAATCAATAAGTCGTTGTGAAAATGCTGTTTAATAACCATTTTTAGTGATTCATAACTGATATAATTGTCATAATTTGGACCCAACAGTAGGACACATTTGACTATGTCTATGTCTTAAAAAATATTTAAATGTTTGGAGGTTTCTTGTTCAAAATAGATATGAGTGCACAAAAACATCACGAAGATATTTTAACAAAACCTTTGTACTTTGTATTTTGTTCCCAGTTCGTATAGATCTTTAATTGTGCAAAGTTTGGTTCTGATGTTTTTTTTGTTAAAGAGCGATCTTTATCAAAATCGAAAATTTTGTATCAAACTTAGTGTTTCTTAGTATTTCACATTTCAAGCAATTTATATGTACCATGCGACCATTTAAACCCCAAAACAGTTAGACTGCCAAGACGTTTTTCAATACAAACGATATAGAATAAGAGACACTTTGTAGCCACTTTTTTTTTATTTAAAGTCAAATTTTTGGACCAATAGAATGCCTAAACGACCCTGGCCGTTTATAAAAATTGCGGTAACGTTATGTAAATTTTTAGAATTTTGAAAATTTCTTAATAATGAATAGTAATTAGACACTCCGTATCATATAATTAGTTCTCAGACTTGTGCTGCACGTAAACAATATTATCGATTGATAAACTTCACATCTACAACATAATGTATTGTCAAAAATATATTCATGTAAGCTGTGGAATGGATTATCAACTTTTATTATACTGAAATTTGATATTGTGCGCGACGGGTAAACACATCCCGCCATCTTAAATCCAAGAAAATCTAGCTTCAGACCAGGATTCGTGGTTTGTCGAAACTGGTTTTGGATTCGAGTAATATTACACCTTGGCTCCTAAATCCGGTTTCGGTTTCGTTGTAATGAAACACGACCTTAATTCAAATAATTCAAAAATGAGGCAAATCGCGTCTCGGTATAGCCTCCAGCAATTAATTGATGAACCAACAAATTTCACTGAGTACTGACCTTATACTGACCAGTCACTCTAACTTCGTTCCGAATACTACCGTCGGTCCACCGTTATTAGATCAAACCAGGTACATTGTACCATTGTCCTATTATTGGATTTATTAACGCCCCGAATCTCATTCCAAAAAATACGAAACGTAAAATATGGTTATAAAACCGAGTTGATTTCGATAAATATCGTCAAATATTATATGAGGTTAACTGGTTTATTACACTCGAAAACGACGATGTAGACAAAATTACCGAAACTATATCGAATTTGATTCTGGACGCGACTGAGGCGAGTGTCCCACATAAAATTATCACCGTCCGAAAACAATAACCTCGATGGCTAACTTCTAATATCCGCAATCGCATACGTCAAAAGAACCGAATCAATCGGAAGGCAAAGCGTACAAATAGACCAGCTGATTGGCTTAAATTCAGAAACATACGTAACGATGTCACTATGCTGAAAGCAGTTATCGACAAAATCTCATCGACAATTTTTCGAACGAAAATTCTTCGTCGCGCACTTGGTGGAAAACGTGCAACTTAATCACCGGTCTGAATCATCACATTCATGTATTCCCCAGTTGTTCAATAATGATAATATTGTTTTTGGTGAGTTGGAACAATCAAATATGTTTAATGATTTCTTCACATCGCAGTCATTCGTCGATTACAGTAAGGCCATATTACCGAACATAATTACCCCTAACACCGAGCTCTGGATTAATACAATTAAGGAACAAAATGTTGAGGACACATTTTAACTATAATTAATAATAACAAAGCCTCATGACCTGATTTGATTATCCCTCGTTTATTAAAGGAGGCTGCTCAACAACTTAAATATCCGCTTTGTATTTTTAATTTGTCGCTCTCTTCTGCTATGTTACCTTATAGTTGGAAAAAAGCATATGTCACACCTGTTTTTAAAAATTGTAATCAGAGTGAAGTTAAGAACTATCGACCTATTTCCCTCTTAATTGTGATTTCAAAATGCATGGAACGTTGTGTATATAAATATGTACACAATTTTCTTTGCGAAAATAACGT
Organism: Geukensia granosissima; assembly: GCA_032357055.1. Lineage (NCBI taxonomy): Eukaryota > Metazoa > Mollusca > Bivalvia > Mytilida > Mytilidae > Geukensia > Geukensia granosissima. Next base: position 3,800 of record JAULBM010198745.1, read on the forward strand.
AATTACCTCCAACCAGTCCGGATTTACCCTGGGAGACTCATTAATTAGTTAGTTAATATCTCCAATGAAATAGGGAAAGCTCTTGATAGTTTTAAAGAGATTAGGGTTGTATTTTGTGACATTAGCAAAGCTTTCGACAGTCTGGCATAAGGGATTATTGCTTGAACTGCAAAAATATGGAACGGGCAACGTTTTGAAATGGTTTGAAAAATATTTTTCTGAACAGTGTCAACAGGTGGTATTAATGGGTCAAACTCAGACTGGAAGGAAATTACAGATTTGTTTCCGAATCATTTCATAGATCTTGATTGTATTTTGTGTTGTAATTTTGTATAATTTACTCATTGATTTTGAATAAAATAATATGTTAAAACTAATCAGGAATGCATTTTGTTCGTCGTAGTGTGTTCTAGACTTTGTAACTGGGAGGCTACGACGTTAGTTAGCGTATCTATTTTTGACGAAGCTAGTTCAAATCCCGGAACCACCAAATTTTTACTACATATTGGCTATTAATTAGTATTTTTATCGCTGATAACAGTGTTAAAAATACTTTTCACTTTTAATATTGGAAATATTCTGTATTCTGTCTTGCAGAATATAAAACGCAGCATTTTAGACCTGTTGTTCTTTTTAAGTGAAATCCGAAAATTGCAAACGACCCAAGTTCAAAGATAATGAACCGATAGTATACATGTATACATGTATAAGTAAATATTTTTCACTTATTATCGTTAACTTGGCATGGCGTAGTGGTTAGAGTGGCCGCCTTTAGAACAAGCGATTGCAGTTCGAACCTCGGTGTTGATTTTTTCCTTTCTTCCCTATTCAGCTTTGGATATGTATGATATTTTTACTATTTATATATTGTATAATATATTTAATGAATTTACTGGGATTAACATCGTGACATAAAGAGATCAATAATTGATGTTGCTTTGTTTGCGGCTGTCTGCTTTTCCGTATAAAATCTTGATGGTAATTTTTAATAAAAAAAGCTTTTCTTATAGGGACTGACAATGTCGTATATTTGAAGGTGTTCAGAGAGGTTGCTACCCTGGGAATTACAGGGTGGCGGTATTGAGTTTGGGGAACGGGAACCTAAAATATGAATGTTTGGAAACCGGGAAGACACTGAGAATTGTATGGGTGGTCTGGAACCGGGGAGTAAAAGGGAGGGGAACCTGAAACTGTTGTCTCCCTATGCAACACTAAAGTGGGGCGGTTAAGGGGGGTCCGAGATCGGTGGAGTGAACAGGGGATTTGAACCTGGAAATAAGGGGGAGGCTCTTTTAAACGAAAAGCCTCTATGAAGGAAACATTGCTTTATTGGCAGTGGGCAATTCTTTTTTATCAGTCTTAACATTGACCTACATGTACATGTATTCATTTTATGTGAATTCCTATGTACGTACAATTTACGTGTGAATGACATAGTGTTTCATCACGATAATTCGCCAATCTTTAGAAATCCACCTGACCGTCCGTCCGAAAGAAAATCTAGTCTTAAAAAATAACTTTTTGATACTCAGCAAGCGAGTTTATCACATTTAAAAATGTTAATGGGGGTACATGTATATAATAACACAATGTTTATGGCATTCCATGACCTTGGACTTTGGACTTTGACCTGAAAGTCAAATCATGAGTTGAAATTGAATTTACCCGTCAGGAATTAAACTTCTTTGTCTTTTAAGATATCCTTTTAATATTTGGCATGTTGATAGATCACACATGGCGGTAATTTCCGTACTCTTGATGTTTAATTTCAACACTGAACTTAAATTACTTTATGATAAAATATCCAACTTTTGACCTTAAACAGTTTCTAGTTATTTGTTTGGGATTTGAAAAATCAAATACTGTTTTGATAGACTGCTTTGTTTCTTTACAGTTCATCCTGACATGCAAAAATCAACGGAACTATAGCTGTGTCCTGACATGCAAACGTCAAAGGAACTATAGCTGTGTCATATGTTTAAAAACCCATTTAAATGAAAATGATCGACTCGCTATATCATATTCTTATTTAAGATCGCATAAAGAGAAAATTGTTAATAGACGTGTTAGTGATGGCTATAGAACTTGTTCCAAATGAAGAACAAGAGTTTGTCGCGAAATCAAGGCAAATACGATCGGAGATGTGATCGTTGGTAATGACAATTTTGAAAATGAAAATTCGGAAACTTACACTGCAGCAGAATCAAATATAAATCCTAAGACGATTCACCTTGAGATAGCATCAGCAGCAAAATCATATCTCAGATGTAAAGTATGCAAAAAGCAAAATATCTGCCGACACCACTTGACTTTGATCGAAACGAAGATTAAACCAAAGCGTTCAATAAAAAAGTATATTTTTTGCCACAAATAGCAGATGTTGCCCTAATCATTTAATAGGAAAATATTTTCAACAGATGCTTTAAATGTCCTGAAGGAAACATCACAAACACCATTTTTGAACAGAACTGACTTAAATGATTTGCTCACAAGAACACGCTCGATGTTTAAAGATGTGAGAAAGTTGAATTTCGACGTCCCACTAGCATTATCGGACGACGTTTTCTTCAATTTCACTTTTTTAATTATAAGCCAGTTTGACATGGTTGCCTTGCATCTCAAAGACGTACGTGCCTTTGTATTTTGTTGGTGATGTTCCGAACTGGCTTATCAATGTCTATCTTAAGAACTCTCTTCAGCCTGAAGTTAAATAAGCTTTATGGAGCTGTTCATTCTGCACGGGAATCTCTTGTCAAAAACTTTGTGCCATTATTTCTAGGATTCAACCACATAGGCCATTCTGAATAAGTATAAAACACACAGCACCACAGTGAAAACATTATTTGCTGATGATCAAGATGATGTAGCTGTATTGGTCCCAGACACCACATTTATATACAAAGTTCCTATCATCAATTACAAAAACGCACATACAGTTTTCATAAGTTTACATAAGAACAGACCTCTGGTAAAGCCCATGCTAATAGTGAGGTCCGATGGTTATATAATAAGTGTGCTTGGTCCCCATTTTGAAGGCGGTCGTAATAATGATGCATCGATTAGGAATGCTTTTTTCAAATTAATGCGGAGGACAGAACGCAGGGGATTAAAGACGGTTATGTCCTAGTCGTAGACAGAGGTTTACAACAAATAAGAGACATAACTATGGGTGAATACCAGCTCAAGCTAGCGCCAAAATTTAACTGATGATAACTATATTCTCTTAACATGCCATGATAGACCCAAGTAACTTTTAGTTAAATTGTCATCAAGGTATTCCTCGTCGAATGTCTATCGAGTTCTGCGATAACGATATCACAGGTTGGTATTGTACCCACAAAGTCGGTACACGAGTTGTCGGCTGCTGTGTCCACATTTCTTTCAATATCTGATATCTCTGGTATAGTAGATGGCAACAACAGCCAATACATTTTTGTCAAATCTCCGACTGTTATCAATGCTAGGGATATGCCACCCCTTGAATCAGAACCAGAGATTGATGGACCAAACGAGGAATGACGTGTCATCAATATTGACTAGGAATGCACCATTATCTCGACATTGTAAAAAATACTGTCTTTTCATTGACAACAATGTGTCCTTATCAATTATTCTACCCCCTTCTGTAAAGTATTACATGTGACTAACGGACCACATATTGTTTTCATATGTCACTTCTACGTATTTAATATGCCACTTCCACGTGACCTACTGACATGTTTCAATTTGCCCTTTCAACATGTGTTTTTGTTAAAAACTTAATACTATTTTTTATTATATTCAAAAACGTACAATTAATGCTGAAGTAATTATGCAATATACAGTCAGTTACATGGGGTATGAAAAATCTTTCACCGCGGGAAAAATTCGATGTGCAGTAAGTAACAAATGGGATACGTGAATGTATGGAGTGCCCCGAAAAATAACGCACCGGGTTAAAAGTACATGTATGAAAACAAAGCCTAGAGGAGTCTTACCTTTATAAGTTTATTATAATAGCTGTTTTTCTTTGCGTCCCTGCTGTTACAATTTGCATAAGGGACATTGAAATACCGGTGTTCATTCGTCTGTCCAAACATGACTTTTGAATGCCTTCACAGATTTATTTTTAAACTTATCCAGTTAAAAGGACTATAAGGTAAGAAGGGCCTCTTTTGATTTTAAAATAAGTTGGTAAAATATAAAGGCTAAATCGACCATTATATACGCAGCGGGGTCTAGGATCTACCTGAGTCTTCTTTTCTGTTGTTCCCGTATATGCAGACATTCCCCTTCAAGAAAATGATATTCATACATATGTGTTATTATTATTAGTATATGTTTGATATAAACTTGAGGTACGTGTTTACTCACACATTATACTATTTTTGCTGAACAGCGCTATAACAACTCCTTGAAATGTACATATAGCATACCCAAATTCTCCTTAATTATTCAACATTCGTAGTTTTGTATTTTTAACATTCAATTTTTCTTATGATTTAAATGAAGCTCTTTGAATCAGTTCTGAAAATCGGCGAAACTGCAATCTGATTTACAAGGGTTTTCACAATTTTAACAGGGAATCCCCTATGAAGGACAATCACAACTAAAAAAAGTAAGGTTGTCTGTGTCGTCGTTTTAAAAGGAAAGATAAGATTTGTTAAGGCACAACCTTGGCCCCAAAAATTTGATAAAAATGAAAAGTGGCTAATATTTTTTTATTTCGTATGGATGGTATCGAATGATGTCTATAAAAATGATATCCAACAGTTTTTATTAGTTTAATTGGTTGCACAACGGTTACTTGGCAAAAAGAAACTAATTTAAATATGAAAACACAGAGAAATGACTTAATTTTATTTGATACAATATTTGATACAATTTTGTCGATTTTAATTCAGAAAAAAAATATCACCAGAACCAAAGTTGCACATTTAAAAATCTAACAAATACAAATGCTAACTTAAAATATTTTCCTGGAGTTCTTTCTGTGATCTTTATTGTTTTGAACAAAATACCTCCAATAATTTAGTATTTTTACACAAAATGCTTGTTAAATTAGCCATATATGCCGAGTCATTTTATCGAAATAATGAGAATTAAATAAGAATAAGTTATGAGTTATTAAAAGGCGGTTATTGTTGTCACAAAGTCTAAAATTTGGAACAAATAAGGGGCTCATAGAATACTCAAAGTTGGTTTTCAATGTCAAGCATATTGAAAATCAAACTTTTCTAGAAAAATGTTGAACGTCATGTATTCAAAGTATTATTTATGCCTTTAACTCAATGTGGAAGTAGTAGAATAGTGGTTAGCATGTAGGTAGTGACAATTATATCTCATGTGAATTTTTCAAAAAGAGTTCGAACCCCAGAAATAACTTGCATTTTTCCCTTATTTGTGTTGTTGTTCAAAATATTCCAATACAAATGTTAACAATCTGCAATATTTTGATAATATATTTTTTAACTTTTTTTAATACATATTACTTTTTGCCATTGCCTGTTCACTGTACATACAGGACTAACTTAAAATCGTTTTTCTCAATATATTAAGAACATGTAAAATAATTAAGCAATAGCTCTCTCCGATCCTTATCACCCGAACAGGTTACAAAACAGGCGTGACGACAATGAAAGTTTATATAATAACTATAGTAAAATTACTTTTAGAAATAAACCACATTCGACTTAACCAAGTTAAATAAAATCAAGACAAAAGAGTCATGCCTTTAAAAAAACACACAATACTAAGGCTCATTGTTATACCTTTATATAATCATTAATAAAGCTTTTTAAATATAATACAATTTTTACTCGTACAACATTGGCAGCAATTTGAGATTGTTGTCTTAGTCTAGGTAAAGACGATGTAGTATAACTATCTAAAAGACAGCCTTCAAAAATGTATAAAATACAATCTCCTGCAGGTTGCCCTGATGCCCTCAATAATGGCTCAATATCCACAACAAAAGACAAGCTGTAAAAAGGCTTCAGCCAAAAACTTTTAACTGTTGATTTTCAAGATGTACATAACAATAAGTCAAATATGTATACAATGTAAAACAGGTTAACTTAAACACAAAAACAACGACATCCAATGGACTAAATGTTCATGGCTGCGGACAGTATGAGGCTGGGGTAAACATGTTTGTGAACGATAACCTTCGCCCTAAACTGGGATGGTGGTGTGATAAAAAACACCTTAAAAACCCAACTTCATCATATTTAATTCTTGAAGTCGATGAATATTGAGCAGAGATTACAATAACAAGAGAAATCCTGATGCACCAAAACTCGAAAACTTCCTTGCTGTTTCTGACTGCTGGTTTAAAAAAAAACAAAACAGAGTTAATAACATGCATGGTTTTAAACTTAGACATCAATCAAAATACTTTCAACAGCATTTAACATAAACAAAAAAAATATGAGCAATGTTGAATAAATATGGAGAATTTTGGTATGTTTATGTACATTTCAAGAAGTAACATCTCATCACTAATTTCACGTCTGACAACTTGACTGGTGAATACCTTTGTATAAAATTTCATTATGAAGAAGTTGTTTGATACATTTCATGTCTGACAACTGGACTGGTGAATACCCTTGGGGACATGATCCACAGAGCATTGTACAAATCCCAAAAATAAAAAAGTATCCACAGCATGTAGGACAAAAATTAACAAAAACATTGACAAAATTTAAGTTTGATGTAATTTATTAAGCAAAAAGCAATGTTGATTCCTAAGTACACATTGATATTAATATTGTGTTATAAAGATAACCTTTATTGATATGTTCATTCAAGGTACTGATAAGTTCTAATTTGTTTGTTGTGTTTAAACCCCAAAAAGGGTTAACGAGCTTAAATGGCAGAATTTCAAAAAAAAAAAAGATCGGGCGTGGTATATTGTTTTTATAAATATTCTGGAATACAATGCTATTTATCATAGAATTGAGTTAAGGTTTCATTTTATTTTTGGTAACAAAATACTAGACTTGCTACATGTTATATATATAAATATTTTGTTCATCTAAAACTTAAATCTAAAACATACCTGCATACACGGACAAAATGAACAAGTGAAATTAGTAGCCAATGAGACGCCCTTGTCAAGGTAGGGAAAAATTCGAATAGCTATAGGGAAGAAGAAATCGTGTTCCTTGTCGTAAATTAAGTAATGTTTTTCCTTGTAAAACAGAAACATTTAAAAATTCAAAATTTTTTAAAGGAAAACTTTGTACACAAATCCAGTAAGTGTATCTTTTTTCATCCGAGAAGAAAACTTGGTCGCTGTAACACCAGATACGTTTGATCTGTTTTATCAAATAATTAGAAAATTTCTGTTTAATAAACTTATTTGGGAAATGTTGTATAAAGTGTGGGAAAATCGTAATTATATATCATCCGTTTCAAAATGTTAACAGTGTATAGCGATTAATTCTATCTAAACATGCTAAACCAGCAAGAGCATTCTTCACAATCTAACAAACTTATTTCTTGTTTATAAGGTATATTGCATTATTTAATTTAAAGTACTTAAATGTTGCAAAAAAAATTAGTTGTAGGAAACTAATAGTGCACTTAAGTTATTCTATGGAAGTACTGTGACAGTCTAATGATTGACTTTCAGTGAAGTGCATAGCTTGCATCAAGTATGTTCATAAAGTGGGCGTGTCTAAATTAGTATCATGAGATTTTGCATCTAATGGTCACTTCTTAACGATAAAGAAATAGCAAAGCAATTGTGATATTTCAAGAACTCGAATTCAAAGTACGCTCCAAAAACTTGGTACCCGGTTCGTATTTGTACGAACAGAGTAACCTTAATAAATAGAAATTTTCATATCTCATTGGGCATTTGATAATGCAAATTAAAAATCTATTTGCTGTAACATTGATCAAGCTTTTTTCATGAATGAAAAAGTTACAACAAATGATACACTTACTGGAATTTTGAGGAGATGACAAATTCAATTAAGGTAGATCATTACTAAAACTTGCTCAGATATTATTTTTGTATGGGCGAGAGAGAAAACATAAACACTACCATACGTTTCGACGTTTAATCGTATACTACTTATGCTACCACAGCAACGTTGCCGTGCGTAAGGGACAATGTGGCCTGCGGAATTCCCGACATTCTCCGGGCCTCAACAATCGAACGAATACAATTATAAAAATGATACAATCAGTGATCAGCGGTTTTACTCAAGTTCAATAGCAGTCTATGTCAAAAGATGTGTTTGGTAATCTCAATGTTCATAAAACGAAATGCCGCAAGGATGGCAAGCCTGTTGGTGTCTCATTTATGCTCCTTTTTTTACACAGATGAAACCAAGTACAACTATCTTGTAATATACAAATCATACTTTTTTTGTTTTGCGTCCGTCCTGGTTTAAGCTGTTTAAAAATGCCTAAATTTTTTTTTCTTTTGAAACCTTTGTTAACACTTGTATAGTTTTTTGCTCTCCGACAGGGAATATTTATTTGGCTCCTGCTCCTTTCTGTGGTGTTCTTCCTCAATCCGGTCTTTTTTGCATTGCGAAACCTGGCAGGCACCTTCATTCAACAACTTTCCCATATTTTTGCTCTCTGTCCTCCGAATTGCACATTTTCTTGGCAATAACGTTAAAAGTTTTTGGATATTGTTGACTGTAATTATGCTGTTAGCGTTATGTTGATTGTCGTCATCAAGCGGTAAATCATGTAAAAGATTAAGATCTAATGCAATGTCACCATTTGAGTAAAAACACACGAAATTTTCCTCAAACTTTGAGTCTTTGAATTCATCAAATATCGTAAAACGTCTGACTTTGACATCAGTAACAAATAAAAATATAGAAGCGGAATCAATTTCTCCTTCGATCTGCTGCAACACATGCATATCAACGATCTTATCATCTAAAATGTTGAGATGGCCCTTCAGTCATTTCAAAGTCTTGAGTGTGCTGAATGCTTCCTCTCTATTGAAGTCTTCCAAATTCCTGTGTTCCTCGAGCTTCTGCAGATGATTTAACACAGCTTTCCTTGTCTTACTTCGAGTTGTAGACAACTTATCCTGGTCACGGCACCAAAATGTAAGGGCGAGAGAAAAAACACAAACACTACTGTACGTTTCTACGTGCATACTTAACAATCGCGGCGTTCGGGACAACATGCAACGAGGAATTCGCGACAACTTTTAATACTTTGCCGAATTGTAGTCTGTATCGAGGCAATTCAAAAATCTAATATATATATATATATATATATATGGTCACCCATTGATTTCGGGTTTCTGTTTGTACAAAAAAGTTTATATTAAATAGGTTATATGGTGAATACACAATTCAGCAGATAGAAAAAAAGCAGATTGAATTTGAAATAAAAATGTTCATGATAGCTTTTATATAATGCTTTCTGAAAATGGAATAAAATTTGACGGTAACTGGTCTTGTTTATGTGGTTCCAAACAGATGTTCAAAATAATAGTGCATTCTATGTAATAAAAGTTTGAAAGAGTTATATTACTACCTTCGAGTAGTTTACAATATAAATTTTCGAGAAAAATTGGATTTAATTAAATATATCTGTGTTTACAACAAAAAAACATTTTAATTCGGATAGATAGAGAAAATGTAAAATTATGTTTATATTTTAAGAGAAAAATATCAATATATGACACTTCTTTCTCTAATGTTTGCAAATTTAATAGAGAAATTATACCAGATTTACTATTTTATACACATGCTCAGTGGGAACGTGCAGAAAAACATTGTTGATCTATCTTAACTTTCTTCTGGACAATATTAACATCAGGATTAGCTATAAAATTTATCGACAGGAGGTAATACTTCATATGGGTACTAGATGTGCCCCTTAAATTGCAGACTTATTCCTCAACTGTTATGAATCCCAGGTAATGGCTTAACTCAACAAAGATCCATTTAAATCTAATTTAATACATAAATTAAATAAAACTTTAATACTATTATCTTGGAACTAACGTTATCAATAACTTTGACTTCTCAAAATTTGTCACAAGAACTTACTTTAAATAAAGCTTATAAGTGCAGCAGCAGTTGTCTTTTTCTGGATTTAAATGTTTCGATTTCACAAGGTTAAATCAAAACTTATATATACGATTAGAGTTATAAGATTTCTCATTCCTTGTTGTAAATTTTCCTTCCTTAACAGGGACGCCCTTTCGGCTCATTTATACGGTGTTTATTTTTCCACCTCTCTGTTTAATCCCGCCACATACTTTATGCGCATGTCCCAAGTGGGTAACCTGCAATTCAGTGGATATTTTGTTATGTAAAGTGTAAATTGTTTTGCATTGTTTTCTTATTTTAATAATAATTGTTATATTTGAATACCATTACATTTGACATGTGTCCATTACTGAAGGCCTTAGGCAATTTGTACAATTTTGAGATTTACAAGTTTCAGATGGCTGTCTGAAAGACAAAAACACCACATCTCTTTTTTCTATATTTTTGTAAAGTTCACAAAAATAGACCATTCTCCAACTGATGAATTCAAATTGCCTACTAGTTTAAGGGGAGATTCTGAAATATTCGTCGAGGTACAACGTTCCTCTATATTTGGTAGATAAGAACACAGTATACTTTCTCAAACCAAAGAGCTATCCACCAACGATGATTTTCCACTGAATAAAATCTACAATTAAGAGATTTAAAGGTAAATACATGTAGTCCATCTGATCCTTTGGATCAGATGGACAAACAAACAGAAAACGAACCCTAATTAGGCTCAAGTTCATGATTAATGCAAATGAAAACTATAGATTTTATTCAAAATTAAAACTCATACATACTTTTTTTCCTTGAATTCTGTTTTTTATATTTCCAACTTCTGCTGTTAATTTCTCTTTGCTCTTTTTAAGGTCATCTAATTCTTTTTTCAAATACTTTTCATAATTCTTCAACTTGCCCAGTTCTTCACGTAACTGATCCGAAGAATTAACAAACTGACCAGCAAATGATGATAAAGTCTTTTGAGATCCCTGGAGTTTGCCTACCACTTTTTCTAGATTTCCTTCTGATATTTCTGACGTTTTTATAGACTTCTTGTTTTCCAAAATTAATTTTAATGCGTTTTTCAAAAATTTTTCCATCTTCGTAACTGACCCGTTTTCTTTATTGTATTTATCAGACAGGTCAACAAGAGCTGCTTTAACATTCTTTAAAGATTTGTTGAATTTCTTTTCTGTTTTCTACAATAAATGAATTAAAGTTGATAAATTAAATGTATACACGTCAAATAAAGCATAATTAATGAGGAATTGACTGCATAAAATATACTCTACTGTCTGATGTTCAATGTGATAGTAGGATATCAACGAGGTTACTTTTTAACAAGACATGTACTATTCAAAAGCAGATTGTGGTTACTAATAACAAATAGGTGATGTGGCTAGTTACCATCGCCCATGATGGCGGTCGGAAGACCGGGTAAGATCAACCACATTCCTGTCAAAAGTTACTCAGTCGTTACTTAGTTGGTTATCTATATCTTAAATACGATTTACATGTAACTGAGCAAATTTCTTTCGAAATATATTTAAGAAGACGCTTATAACACCGGAAAGAGACAGTGATTATTTAGGCTGCGCCAAGAGAAAAATGGTGAATGAAATGTCATTATGTAGCATTAAAGTTTATAAAATGGGTCGATTCGACCCAATAGAATTGCTAACAGATTACGTAAGCAAATTACATAAACGTGTCTTTCGATGTAAACAACAACTGGTTTTGATTCGTTGTTGTTCCTTTTACTTTGAATAAAGTTCAGTGTAGAATACCAATGCGAATCGGGAATAAATTCCACTCTGTAATAGTAAATACATGTACATATACTCTTTGTCAAGCTTTTCTGGAGTGCGATTTTCGGGCTTATTTTAATTATGTTTGTTCCCGCCTTTGTATTTATTTTAAATCAAAAGAAAGAATTACCCCACGTTTAACGGTTCAGGACTTACACTGTGCAAAAGAGTTTAAGATATTATTATCCCCACCTGAACTTCTCTAGGGGGTATTACCGATGAGGGTTGGTCATCTTTTTTGGGGGGTGAGGTTTGACCCAGATAAAGTTATTTTAAAAATTGCGCTTATTTTTTTTTTTATTCGGACCACCGATTGCGATACATAACAGAAGAATTACATTTAAAATTCCATTCAGGAGCGCCGTAATGCATTTTTGCAGATTAATGAATTATAATTAAAATACTTATAATTATTACGCAGCGTTGACAATGTGTACAATGTGCAAAGGGCCACTTCCGGCAAACAAATGGGTAATTTTCTAATGTAAAATTCCCGTAGAGAATTAAGAATTCCCCGCAGCTAAAAAAAATAATTGCTTAATATTATTATTGCAAGTTATTTGCACTTTTGTCAATCTACAAAAATCACTATTTTATAATAACACGGTAGACAGTTATTCTTTCACAACCTTTTAACCCGTTCCAACAAATTTTGACATAGAGATAGAAGACTGAGGTTTTTAAACGGAATAAATTGATAACCAATTTTACGTTTCATATTAAAAATCATCAAATAAAGGTATGAGATGGTCATAAAATAAAATCTGTATAGATTACATCCCCAAAATGGATGAAAAGGTGAAATTTGAATTTTTAAAACCTCTATTTTATAATTCTAATCACATAAAACTATTTAAAATATACGTTTAGATTACTTTAATGGTAAGGAAATAATAAATTTGACTTTGACTAAATTGATTATGAATTTATTGCATTAAAGGCTTCAAAGCAGAAATTGGAACCAAACATAATGAAAAATTTCAACAGTATCAAGCTATATTGATTATTTTCTTATACACACACCCCTTTAATGTAGCAAAAACAACACTTAAATAACTTAAAACAGATATTATTACATATATATAAAGTTTCTTAAATGCGTTTTTGTGGTCTTTTGCCTTCGGGTGTCCAAAAATCATGCTCCATTACTGCATTTTATCGAAAATAAAAACATTTTTCTGTGAAAAGATTATCCTGGGTAAATAAAATCACAATACATGTAATTAAATTTGAATATATATCTTCCAATATTTTATTTGTTATTAAGAAAATGCATTTACCAACAGAAAGCTCCAAATCTCAATGAAAGTGTTTTTAGGGAAATTTAAAAGAAATCTGAACTCTTCTTTTCACCCTTTTTTCCACACTTTTAGAGAAAATTCAGAAAAAAATGGTGTTAACATGATAAAGTATGCTTTCCAGTATAATAAAAAAGTAATTTTCATTATTCAAAACAAATTTTTTGTTTCATTTTCACAAATGGCTTGTTTTTTTCGCCAAAAATTTTTAAAAATTACGGGTAGGGGTACCATTTTCGCAAAAATTGCCTATTAAAATAACTTTATGGATAAAATATTGGGCTCTATCGATGCCTCATATACATTTTTACTTAATTAATATCAGTTTGAAGGCATATAATAACTCAAATTCGAGCGTATTTAAAATATCTTAGTGAGACTGATATTACGGAAATATAACAGAAATCTGAAATTGGTTAATCACCCATTTTTTAAGGAATGACTGTAATATTTTTTCGGTTTATGGAGAAATAACCTCAATCACGTGGTACACACTAAATAACCCGC